>JAQZBX010085135.1:0-13180 GCA_029593785.1 Cabassous unicinctus | reverse complement strand
TTCATTGAAGAGCTCACCTCAGCAATTTGATTCTGCCCTGCCCTCTCCCCTGTGCCCCTCCCCTCAATTCCTGCAGAATTACGAGTCCAGCTGAGGAGATTTGAGGAGTTGTTGCCCCAGGTGTGTTGGCTGGTGATGGAGAAGTTCAAAGATCACCACTGGAAAAAGTTTTGTGCCTCCATTGATGAGATACAAGAGCAATTCCAGGTACAGCAGAAGCAGCTGGAAAAAACTAAGGTGAGGGCCAGGTACTTCAGATCAGGAATTTTGATTGTTCAGAATTGGAGGCAAGACGTGTGCAGGGCTAAGTTCCTGAGGAGGTGGGCCAGGCTTGGGATTGTTTGATGTGGGCTGAGGGATGCAAGGCATTGGAGAAATGAGAACTGAGCCAACAGCTTCTTCATAGAAGTCATTCACTAAACTCCTTGGATTGCATGGAAGGGGGCGGGGTCTGCTGGTCTCAGTGGGGCCATGGTCACATTGAGAGCAGCGATGATTTCCCATGTTCCCTGAAGCCTGTGGGACATGGATGCTACTGATTTTGTTGGACTAAAATCCTGATTGTGCTGGGGCAGATATTTGACTTCCCATCTCCTCAACCTTCCGAATTGGCTCCAACCATGCCCCCATCTTGCCTTCTCTGCTGCTCCTCTGCCCACCTACAGCCCCTCATGTACCCATATCAGTGTGGTTGTGGCTGTTATTGTCAGATGACCTAGGCCAGTGACTTTTTGGTCCAAGTCCTGACCCCAAGACCTGATCAAAATCCCCACTGATTTCTGGATTGTTTGCTTGAAGGATGAAAATACCCAGAAGCTCCACCCAAATCTTGGACACCCCACAAATGCCCAAGAAATGGAGTCTTTATGCCAAGAGGAAGAGAAAAGGCAGAAAGAGCTGGAAATCACGATTGGGGTGAACAGGGAGAAGCTGGAGGTCAGTGGTGCCATCGACTCCCCAAGTCTACTCTGAGGCCTGAAAGATTGCCCAGTTGCCAGCTCACCCACAGTGCTGGCACAGATTCACCACAGTACGGCATGAAAATGGTCAAGTCTTTCAGGTGAAAGTGGTCATTATTGGCTGTCTTAACTTGCATTTCCTTGATTTCTAAATTAATTAAGGACAAAATTATGAAAGAGGAGAACACTTTTGTCCAAGATCCACGACTAGTTTTATTTCCTCTTCTGTGAAATGTCTGTTTGAGTCCCTTGGTCATTTCCGAATTCTTATCTTCAAGTCAAAGCACCTTTTGGGAGATGCCTTCTGACAGAGGGCCAGATGCCGGGTTCACCTGGACACAAAGCCCTGGGTCTTGTCTTGCTCAGAGTACACCCAGCCCCTTCCTCGGGCTGCCTTTTGAGGGACTTCCTCTCCCTGCTGCACTGTCTCACCCCATGTTTCCTCCAGGAAGTCACCAGGAAGTATGGCCGAGCTTTCATAGCCAATCTGGCTGCCTTCACCGAGAAATTCCTGCTGCAATTGGATGAAGTGGTCACCATTGATGACGTCCGGGTGGCAGGTAAGCAGCACAGCCAGCCTCATGCCTTGGACCAGGAGGTCAGTGAAGGGTGGGAGGGAGGTCTGCTTTGCACCCGACACTACCAGAGTGCAAACAGATTCTTCCATTGATGTGAGTGATTAATTTTTTGTGTTTAAATTTTGTTTTTATTAAAAATAGCATGTTTTATTAAAAAGGCAACTCCCAGATGTCTCAAAGGTTATATTTTTAAAAAATGGAACCCTGACAGTAAATATTTTCATAGTCTTGGAGGAGACTAAGTATGACATGAGAGTGAGAGCCATAAAGGAAACAGCTTTCACTTTTCTGTGGCCAACACCAAAAAGTTGAAAGATTGAAAGACAAACCACGAACTGGTAAAAAGTGTTCCAAGAACGTACAGGTCAGAGAAAGCATTGATGTCCCTCTTGTACAAGGAACTCTCATAAACAACTTTTAAAAAAAAAGAACAAAGGACAAATACATACACTTCAAAGAGAAGCAGTACCTATGGCCAGGAAACGTAAAAGATGCTCGACTCCCTGACAGTGAAAAATGCAAATGCTAACATTATGGAGATGTCATTATTCCCCCACACACTGACAAGGTTTTCAGGCTTGCTGGTGCTCAGCCCTGGTGACAATGTGAGGAAGCACCACCTGCTGCCCTTGGCAGAAAGTGCGTCGCTGCTACCGTCTGGGAGAACAGTTTGGCCGAACCTCTCAAAACTCTAAGCATGTATACCTGTGTCCTAGCAGTTCTAGGCCAAGGAATTTATCTGGCAGAAATACTTGCACACTTTTTCAAAAACATCTTTTCAAAACTATTCATCACAGCACTGTTGAAAATTGGAAACAGCATGAATATGCATGTACAAAGGATGGGCTGAATTTATTTATAATTATGTATTTATGATATATTTATTTTTATATAATTATGATACAAATATACAATTGAATGCTGTGCAGCCGTTAGAGTGGCTGCAAAGAATACGATTCTGTGAAAAAAACAAATCTGCAAACCGTATGTACCTAGGAGCCCTTAAAAAACATGTATATGATATGCATATGCATACACACCTATGTGTAAATGACTCTGTAAGAGAAAGAGTTCAGAGAGAGAATGAGAGAGAGAGCTGGCGAGATCTGTGCCAAACCGTTCGTGATGATCTCGTCTGTGGGTGGGATTAGGGAGACTTTCAAAATCTTTTTTCCCCATTAGGTGATGTTTTCATTTTTTGTACTGTGCATTTTACTTTTATAATTATGAAAGATTTAAATCACATATTAAATGTTATCCAATTAATCTATTAAGTAATTAAAATGCATTATTTTTACCTTTTAAAGTTTTTTATTACAGAGATAATCAATGTTAATTATTGCCAAGTAAGAAATTCCATATGGGGAGGGTGGATTCCAGGGCATGGACTCCTTTGTAAGCCGATTGAGTCTGTGCACATAATTTACTAAGCAGTCCCCTGCTGGTGAACATAGGGCCATTTCCAATTTTTCACTCCCATAATCGTACTGAAGAGTACATCTGTGTCCATAAATCTCTATTTTTTTAGGATGGATTCCTAGAAGTGGAATTTCTAAGTGAAAATGTATACACGTTTTTGAGGTGTTGGCCGCAGTTTCCAGTAACAGAGGACTCTGTGTCGAGTTTGAGCCTTGTTTGGGGAAGCAGGGGCTCTAGAGAAGTTGGGGTTGAGACCTAAGGAGAGGCAGACAAGGGGGCAGTGGAGGGGACTGGCCATGCCTTGGAGTTAACTGCAGAACTGGGGAGACCCTGGAGACCAGGCCCAGGGTCCGTCAACCAGGCTTCTGAGCACAGCTTTGCCTCAGATTCCAAATGGCCCTGCCATCCAGGGCAGATGATGGGTGAAGGTCGGGGTCACTGCTGGGCTGCTCTTTCTGACTCCAGACATGGAGCCCCTTTCTTTCAGGCCGGCAAACACATCAGAAAGCCGGTCAGTGAGTTAGGGGGACAACCTCAGCTGTGTTCATTCCAGGTGAAGCTCTTAGTTGCGCACAGCAGAAGCCATCTGAGCTCCTGTGAGCAGAAAAGGGCTTTAAGAAGCATTAGGTGGCTCACAGGAGCTGCGGGAAAGTCAGAGCAGCAGACTTGCAGCTTTGGAGCTGAGAACGGCCCCAAAGCACCCCTTCAGCCACCACCACTGTGCCAGCCCCCAGCCTGTGTCAGGCACATTCAGCTTCTGGGTGGGAGGGGCTCTGTCTTCCTCCCAAGATTCCAAGTGAGGGAGGAAGACAAGATTCCAAGTGAGGGAGTAAGGGAGAGTGCCTTCATTTCCCTGAAAGTAAGGTCAGGTGGAGTCCATTGGGTTTGAGGCTGTGGGTAAGGCCACGGTCAGGAACCTGCCTCTTGCCTGCCCAGATATGGAACCCCTCAAGCAGAGAACATCGGTCCTTATACGGAGGAAACTTGCTGGGCTGTCCCTGGAGGAAGAAAGAGAGAAGCCCCTGATTGAGCGGGGGAGCAGGTGAGAGCCAAGGGCAAAGAAGAGCACACTGAATAATGGCTGCCATTCACTGGGGGCGGGGGGCAGTGCCACAGAATGGTTAGGGCGGGCTCTGAGGTGGGAAGGTCCTGGTGGCCCTGGAAAGCTGTTACCCTTCTGAGCCTCAGTTTCCTCATCTGTGAGATAGGGATAGCAGCCACCTCCCTTCCATGGTATGAAGACCAGTTCAATGAGATTGGACTTGGAGCGCTTCTGGCACATACTGAGCACTCCATAGCTATTAGTTCACTTGAAAAGGACCCAACAAAGGGTCCAACAAAGAAAGGGAGGCCTGTCACAGCAGAAGGTATCTTCTCGGGTCACTGCTGGCCCTGAGGGGCTCTCTAGCTGTCTGTCATGTGCAGCAAGAGCTACCAAAGTGCCTGTCCCCTGTGCCCCAAGAATGCAACTCTGGAAGAAGAAGCAAAGCAGTGGTTTGCCCAGCAACGTTCTCAGCCGTGGGGGTTACGGCACAGTAGGAAAAACAGACCAGGGGCCGTGGCTGCTGCCTGGCTGTCAGGCTGCCGTGGGGACCAGATGCGAGAAAGCTCTGATCTGGGAAAGGCCCTCTTGAGGTCATGTGGACACTGACGCTGCTGCTAACAACTCCTGTGTCTGAGCTGCTACCATGTGCCAGGCACCAAGTCAGTTGTTTGCAGGTTGCTTCCATATAAGAAAGGTTTTGTTGTCATCCCATTTTACGTGAGGAAACTAGGGCCCAGAAAAGGGAAGGAACCTGTCCCAGGCGCAGATCTGGCTGGCTCCAGAGGTGTGGCCTTCCAGTTCTCCACCCAGTAAGCAAGACTCTCTGTGTACCCTAATTAGAACAGTATGGAAATAAGAAACGGAATTTGAAGCAGACAAATATTCAGTGGGCGTTTTCTTTTATTTTCTTTATGACATTTAAAGCCATGGTCATTTTTTCAAAGAAATGCTATGCTTTACCCCCCGGGTTGGCAGGTGGACTGTGAATGATGAAGCCAAGCCTACGGGACTTTCACATGCATGTTTTTTTTGTAGGAAGTGGCCGGGAATCAAACCCACCGAAGTTACCATCGAGAACAAGATTCTCCTCCGGAAAATGCCATCGATAACCACCACCAAAACGACCCTGGGCCACCTGGCAGCCGTGGAAGCCCGGGATGCTGTTTACCTGGTGCGTGGAGGGAGGGATGGGGTGGGCGTGCCCGGGGAGCACACAACTGCTCCATTGGGACAGCGTTTTCCCAGCTCCAGATGCCTGGGAAAGGAGGGAGTTCCCCATCACTGGGCACCCCAACATTTGTTCGGGGATCAGAGGACACGTCAGGGCACTCCAGAGCTGCTGGTCTCAACCCTTGGGACAGTGTGTGTCCACAGGCACAGGGACGTCGTGCATGTTTTTTTTGTAGGAAAAAACGTGTTCCAGCACTAGTGTGGGTCTCCTGGCGTGGGTCCCAGCGCTTGCAGGAGCCCAGCTGAGGGATGCCCCACCTGGACTGGAGAGTGAAGAAAGGTGGTCCAGAGAAACAGTTGAGTCAGAGCTAGAGAACAGAGTCAGCAGAGGCATGGAGGCCATTTGGATTTGCAATGGGGGTAACAGCAGTTATGGCTCACAGTCCTCGAGTACTTACAGGGGCCTCATTGGACTCTCCTAACATCTCCAGGCAAAGGTAGAACTATTATCCCTGTTTCACTGAGGACGAAGCTGAGGCCTAAAGAAACTTGCCACTACATAGAGTCAAAGCCAGGATTTGAACCCAGTGCCTGTTAGACCCCTGTGTGGTGCACCCAGATGCTGCTTGAGGGATCAGCCTCTGCTCTGAGGTTCCGTAGACCTTTGGTCCTGGTGCCCAGAGAAAAACCTTGTCCTGCCCAAAAATAGGCTGGTCCCAGTGTTGGGAGAACCTGAATTGCCCAGGGCAGGCCCTTCCTGGGCCACCACGCCAGGCCTCAGGCAGAGGGGGACAGCTCTGCCCACCCACCCAGTTCAGTGGCCACTCAAGGCCTGGAGGGCGCAGCCTCCAGAGGCAGCCAGGACCCCTGAGCTCCAGGGAGGCTACAGTACAGGAGGAAGCATAGGACAACAGTGAGGAAGGAGCGCTGAGTCCAAAGTCAGTCCCTGCCCAGCTTCTTTCTAGCTGGGTGAGCCCAGGCAAGGCTCTGAGCCTGTTTGCCCACCAGCTGTTGGGAGAATGTTCTGAGAGATGACTTGTAGAGCTCTTGCCGGCTGCCTGGAGTGGGTTGGGAACCCCCTGCCAGCCGATCACAGTGCTCCTCTAAGGCAGAGGAGTCCTCCTCATGCGGCCCCTCCTGCTGCCTTCCTCCCAGAAATACTTGGCATTATTTGCGGAGGAGCTGAAGAAGATCCAGGAGGACAGCACATCCCGGGTGAAGGGGGCTCAGCGCTGGAAGAACAGCTGGAAGCGCTCCGTGCACACCATCCGGGGCCTGTACTTGTGACTCCCTAGGCCCAAATAAAGGCTCATTTTGTAGATACTCCTGCTGCTGGGACTTCATTCACTCATTCAGTCATTCATTCATTCATTCACTCAGCAAATATTCACTGATCCTGCTGTGTGCCAGGCCCTGTGGCTTCATCAATTCACTGCCCCCTGCTGTGCGCCACTCATTGTGGCTTCCTCTGTGGACATGACCTGCTGTGGTCTCCAGCCACGTGGCGTTTACATCCACTGCAGAAGACTAGCAGGGAAGGGGGAGGTCCACATGATTAGCAGGGACAATGGGTACCAGGAGTTGGCCAATTAAAAGAGACCAGTACTCAAAGGAATAACAGAAAAGGCATGCTAGGCACTTCATCTTGAAAAATAATTAAAATGATGAAAAAGTGTATTTTATATTTAACAAAATGTGGATTATAATTGCAACCATGCAATGATTCCTAGAACCAGCGAAGAATCCCATGTTGATTGGGTATTTGTGACAGTTTTTCTGACCAAATTATAACATTCTGGCAAAAATATTCTCAAGCCTCATTAATTTTCAATCCTCTTTTAATCCTCTGACCCTGAGATCATACTCTTTGGAAACCTCCATCACAATGTCTTCCTTGTCAGCTTTCTTGTCCTCGATCATCAAGTGACCTAACCATGCCAAGGTGTCATTCATCAGTCACCTTCTGTGTCATTTGGACAGGCTGCCAATGTCCCTTCCTTCAATCTGAGGTAGGGCTTTTGTGCCCGCTTTACAGGTGAGGAGGCTCAAGTCCAGAAGGTTGGGACGACCTGCTCACAGTCACACAGCCCATTGTAGAACCTCCCATTGTTTGGGTTCCCCGAAAGCAGACAAGGACTTGGGGACAAGCCCTTTGTTTTGATTTCAATGTTTTAAAATTTATGTAGAGTCTTTTGGTGCCCTAACATAGGTCTATCCTAGAGAATGATCCACACGCACTTGAAAAGAATGTGTATTCCACCCATGTAGGGTAAAGCAGTCTATAAATGTTGGCTAAAACTACTTGGTTTGTAGTGTTGTGCAGGTCCTCTATTACCTTACTGATGTTCTGTTTAGATGTTCTATCCAGTAATGAAAGCGGTGTCTTGAAATCTCCAGCAATTATTGGAGAACTCTCTATTTCTCCCTTCAATTCTCTCAATGTTTGCCTCATATATTTTGGCATTCATTGCTGTTAGGTGCATGTATGTTTTCTAATTGTTAAATCTTCTTGTTGAATTGATCCTTCTATCAATATATAATGTCCTTCTTTGTCTCTTGTAACAATTTTTTACTTAAAGTCTAATTTGTCTGTTATTCACATAGCCACCCTGCTCGGTTTTGATTTCTATTTGCGTGAAATATTTTTTCCATCCTTTAACTATCAACCTATTTGTATCTATGGATCTAAGATGGGTGTCCTGTAAACAGCATATGGTTGGGTCATGTTTCTTTATTCATTCTGCCAATCTCTGCCTTTTGATAGGAGCGTTTAATACATTTCCATTGAAGCAAATTGCTGATAAGGCAAGATTTGCTTATGCCATTTTGCTTATTATTTATTTTCAGTCTTACACCTTTTTTAACCTCCTTTCCTCCGTTATCGTCCTCCTTTTTGTTTACATGATCTTTTATAATGAGCCATTTTGAATCACTTATCCTTTCCTTTTGTGTAGATTTTTTAAAGATAATTTCTTTATGGTTACTGTGGGAGTTACATTTAGCATACTAAATCTATTATAATTTAGTTTGTGTTGACACCAACTTTAATAAACTACACACACACAGTACCTATATTTCTCCATACCTCCATTTTATGGTGTTCTTGTCACAAATTACATCTTTATGCACTGTGTGTCCAGCAACAAATGTTTACACTTGTTTTTATGCATTTGAATTTTAAGCCTTATATAAAGTAAAATAATGCATTATAAATGTAAAATGAAATAATACTGGCTTTTCTATTTACCCATATAGTTACTTACACCAGAGATCTTTATTCCTCATCCAACATTGAGATATTGTCTATTGGCCTTTCTTTCAACATGGACTCCCTTTAGCATTTCCTATAAGGAAGGTCTAGTGATAATGAACTCAGTGTTTGTTTGTCTGGAAATGTCTTAATTTCTCCCTCATCTTTGAAGGACGTCTTTTCTGGGTATATTATTCTCAACTAACAGGCATTTTTTTTTCTTTCAGCCCTTTAAATCTGTCCTCTCATTGCCTTCTAACCTCCAAGATTTTTATTGAGAAATTGGAAGTTAATCTTATTAAGGATCACTTGTATGTGACACGTTGCTTCTCTCTATTTTTACGATCTGTTTTTGTCTTTGGCATTGAATAGTTTGATCATAATGTATCTTTTTTTCTTTCTTCTTTTTTTTAGGTTCCAGGGACTGGGGATTGAACCCAGGACCTCATATGTGGGAAGCCGATGCTCAACCACTGAGCCACATTGGCTTCTCTGAGTTGGTTTTTGTTGTTTGTCTGTCTTTTCGTTTGTTTGTTGTTTTTTTTTTCAGGAGACACCGGAACCAAATCTGGGACCTCCCATGTGCGAAGCAGGCGCTCCAACCGCTTGAGCCACATGCGCTGCCCTGATCATAATGTATCTTAAGTATATATCTGTTAGGGTTCATCTTGCTTGGCATCTGTTGGGCATCTTGGATTTGTATATTCATATCTTTGATCATATTTGAGGAGATTTCTGCCATTATTTCTTCAAATACTTTTTCTGGCCCTTTATCTCTCTCTTCTCATTCTGGGACTCCTTTGCTATATATATTGGTACACTTGATAGTGTCCCACAGGTTCCTCAGGCTCTGTTCACTTTTTTCTTTCTGCTCCTCAATCTGGATTTCAATTGTGTCTTCAAGTTCTCTGATCCTTTCTTCTGCCTTGTCAAATATGCTCTTGAATCCCTCCTTTGAATTTTTCGCTTCAGTTATTGTACCTTTGAATTCTAGAATGTCCACTTGGTTCTTCTTTATAATTTCTATCTCATTATTGAAATTCTCATTTTGTTCATATATTGTTTTTCTGATTTCTTTTAATTCTTCATCCTATAGTTCACTGATCCCATTTATGAGAGTTGTCTAAGATCTTTGATTAGTAATTCCAGAGATTGCACTTCCTCTGGAATATTTTCCATGTAATTCTTTTTCCCTGTAATCAGGATATACTTTCCTAAGAAGAGGGAGAGGAAAAGGGAAAGAGAGAAAGAAGAGAGAAAAAAAGCAAAGAATGGAGGAGAAAACATAATAACAAACAGACAAAATATCCTCACACAAAAAGGGCAGAGAGGGCAGTGAAGCAAGAAAAAAATAATGACGTGCACTGCTTCTCCAAGTCTCTTGTTATATGCCAGTGGGAATGCAGAAGCTGCTGCTTTTGAGGCCAAAACCTATGCCAGCATTCTTGCTCCTCCTTAGGATCCACTGGACCCAAAAAATATAAAGCAGAGAAAGAAAAAAAAACACCCAACCAAAAAAAAATAAGTGCACTAGCTCTTTTTGTCCTGCGGATGCTGGCATAAGGCCAGAAGATGCAGCTTCTGAGAGAAACTCAGGCTAGTGCCTGCACTGGACCCTCAGGAATCCACCAGACTAACCTACACAAGAAAGAGAAAGAAGAGACCCAGGCGGACTTCCAGGAAGATGGACTAGAAAGACACAGCATTCTCTTCTCTCCCAGAAAAATAGCTAGAGGACAGATAGAAACAGCCTGGAAAAAAAATCTTCTAGGGCTTAGGACACCAGAGGTAGGCTGGACACTGCCCAGAAGAGAGAGGGACAAAGGAAAAGAACCGTGACAGCAAAACTGAGTTAAAAGCAGCAGCTGCTACTGCCAGCACCCTCCTCCACACTAAAGACACTTTTGAATACTCAGGCCTCTGGGCTGGAGGCTACAGTCAAAGGGGACTCCAGGGATCCACCTCCCCAGGAAAGGGTAGAGAGAGGGACACAGCCTAAGGCTGACTCAGATTTTGACCCATAAATTTGGTCTGCTGTGTCCCACAAACCTTTCCAGGCTGGGTGGGGCCATGCTACTGCCTTGGGAGCCAGCTTGGGACTAAAGAGATCCGACCCTCTCAATCTCCCTCTCTACTAACCAGGACTGATTGTTGAGGACACAGAGGGGAGTGGAAATATTTCCTACCCTAGAAAAGGGAGGAGGCTGCCAGTGAATGTTGGAGAAGTGTCTCTGAGAAAGTTTGAATTTCAAGGCCCTTAGCCTACAGGCAGGAACCTATATCACACTGATTCTATCCACGTTGCACCAAACAAACTCCGACCAGGCATTGAACAGAGGGCTGCCAAAGCGCACCACCTGCTGGCAGACCAAAGAAGTGCATATAAGGAAATTAAAAGTAAATAAGAGGTTTTTTCCAGCCTTTATAGCCTCCCTCCCCAAGGCCCTAAGAAGCAGGTCTGCAACTCATTACTGGGTCAGAGCTCAGTTTTGAGCAACTAACAGGGACAATCCTAAAGACCCAGGTTGAACCAAGAATCAAGGAACAGCAGTAACAGCCTCCCACCACTAAATCCCTACAAAAGAGAGAGAAAATGAGCATCTGAGTAAACTCACCATCCTAATTAGATGCCTAGACATTTCGAGTCATACTAAGAAAATAGAGGACATGGCCCAAGAAAAGGAATATATCAAAGCCCCAGAAGAGACACAGGAATTGCGAGAAGCAATTAACTAGATGCACACAAATTTCCAAAATCAAATTAATGACTTGAAAGACAATATGGCTAAAGAGATGGACAACATCAGAAAGACACTGAGCAAGCCCAAGGAAGAATTTGAAAACCTGAATAGAAAAGTAATAGGGCTCATGGGAATGAAACAATCAATAGGTGAGGTCAAAAACACATTGGAGGCATACAACAGCAGACTCGAAATGACAGAAGAAAGAATAAGTTATACCAGGAAAGAACAGCTGAAATTGAAGAGAGAAGAACAGAGAGAGAAAAGAATGGAAAAAATAGAGCAGGGGCTCAGGGACTTGAATGACAACACGAAACGCAACAACATACGTGTCATGGGAGTTCCAGAAGGAGAAGAAAAGGGAAAAGGGGCAGAAAGAGTATTTGAGGAAATAATAGCTGAAAATTTCCAAACTCTCATGAAAGAAATGAACTTACATGTCCAAGAAGAGCAGTGTACCCCAATCAGAACAAATCCAAATAGACCTACTCCAAGACACATAATACTCAGAATGTCAAAGGTCAAAGAGAAAATTCTGAGAGCAGCAAGGGAGAGCAAATCATCATATACAAGGGATGCCTGGTAAGACAGTGTGGATGTCTCATCAGAAACCATGGAGGTGAGAAGACAGTGGTATGATACACAATTAGGATACTGAAAGAGAAAAACTGCCAGCCAAGAATTCTTTATCCAGCAAAATGGTCCTTCAAATATGAAGGTGACTATAAAATATTCACAAACAAACAGAAACTAAGGGAGTTCATAAAAAAGAATCCACTTTTGCAGGAAATATTAAAGGAAGCCTTGGAGCCTGAAAGAAAAAACCAGGAGAGAGAGGCTTGGAGGAGAGTATAGAAGAAAGGATCACCAAAATAGGAAAAAGAGAGATGAAAATAAGATATGACATATGAAAAACAAAGAATAAAATGTTGGAAATAAATGCATTTACAGTAATATCATTGAATGTGAATGGATTAAACTCCCCAATCAAAAGATATAGGCTGACAGAATGTATAAAATAAACATGAGCCATCCATATGCTACTTACAAGAGACTCACCTTAGACACAAGGATAAAAACTGGCTGAACATGAAAGTTGGAAAAAGCTACTCCATGCAAATAGTAACTAAAAAAGAGCCGGGGTAGCTATACAAATACCAGACAAAACAGACTTTAAATACAAAAAAAAAGTTAGATACAGAAGGCCATTTATTATATATTAATAAAAGGGACAATCCACCAGGAAGATAAAACAGTCATAAATATCTACGCACCTAACCAGTGTGCCCCAAAATACATGAAGCAAACTCTGGCAAAACTGGAGGGAAAAATAGACATCTCTACAGTAATTGTTGGGGACTCCAACACCCCACTCACATCATTAGATAGAACAACTAGACAGAAGATCAACAAGGAAACAGAGAACTTGAACAATATGATAAACGAATTAGACCTAACAAACATACACAGAATGTTGCACCCAAACTCAGCAGTTTACACATTGTTCTCAAGTGTCCATAGATCTTTCTCCAGGATAGACCACATGTTAGGTCACAATACAGTTCTCAATAAATATAAAAAGATTGAAATTATACAAAGCACCTTCTCAGATAGAAATGGAATGAAACTGGAAGTAAATAATAGACAGGAAAGAGGTAAATTTGCAACTGTGTGGAGGCGAACAACACACACCTAAATAATCAGTGGGTCAAAGAAGAAATTGCAAGTGAAATCAGTAAATATATTGAGACAAATGAAAAGGAGAACACAACTTATCAAAACTTATGTGATAAAGTGAAGGCAGTCTCGAGGGTGAAATTTATAGCTCTACACCTATATTAAAAAGGAGAGAGCTGGGAAGCGGATGTGGTTCAATCGATAGGGCTCCCGTTTACCATATGGGAGGCCCCGGGTTCACTTCCCGGGGCCTCCTAGTGAAGGCAAGCCAGCCCGCGCAGCGCGGTGAGCTGACGCAGCAAGACCTCGCAACAAAAAGGAGACAAGCAGACACAGAAAAA
>JAQZBX010085134.1:0-13144 GCA_029593785.1 Cabassous unicinctus | reverse complement strand
AACATTTGTCTTCCCTCACATGCCACATTGTTGTTTTGTTGTTCTTTTTTTTTTTTTTTTTTAACTTTTGACCAACCCAAGGGTCAGTACCACATAAAACTTCTGCTAACTGCCAGAAGATAGATCTGTCTCACTCACAAGATGCTTCAATGCTCTTTAGGTGTTTCATTCAAATATAGACCTTTGCTTTCTTCTGCTAGCCTTAATGGAATATCTCTCACTTTTGATACTATGATACCTGAGAGGTAAAAAAATTATGGTTTCCCAAAGAGATAATTTCTATCTAAATGCATCTCTTTTAACAGAAGTACTTTTTATTTGCTAACTGTTCTTATCTCCTTCTTGACTAGAGTGTTTTTAGGTTTCTTAACTATGACAAAGAAAATAATTGATAAATTGAGGCACAAAAATTTAAAAATTCTGTGTTTCAAAAGACATATCAAGAAAGTGAAAAGATACCCCCACACAATGGGAGAAAATATTTGCAAATCAAATACCAGATAAGGGACTTATATCTAAAATATATAAACAATGTTTACAACTCAATAATGAAAAGACACATAACCCAACTACAACATGGACAAAGGGTTTGAGTAGATATCTCTCCAGAGAAGATATACAAATCTCCAATAAGCACAGGAAAATATTCTCAACATGATTAGTGATTAGGGAAAAGCAAATTAAAGACATAAAGAGATGCCACTTCTTATTCACTATGAGCTATAATGAAAAAGACAGCCAATAATAAATGTTGGTGAAAATATGGAGAAACTGAAACCTTCAAATATTGCTGGTGGGAATGTAAAGTTGTGCAGCCACTTTGGAAAACAATTTGGCAGTTCTGCAAAAAGTTAAAATTAGAGTTAATATATGACCTAACCATTACACTGCTAGTGATAGACCTAAGAGAACTTAAAACCTATGTTCACACAAAAATTTGTATGCAAATGTTCATAGTGACATTATTCACAGTAGCCAAAAACTGGAAACAATCCAAATGCTCATCAACTGATAAATGAATAAACAAAATATGCTATATCCATACAATGGAATATTAATGCACCAAAAAAGGAATGAAGTATTGATACATGGTACAGCATGGATGAACCTTGAGAACATTATGCTGAGAGAAAAAGGCAGAAACACAGTCTACATATCATAAAATTGTATTTATATAAAATGCTCAGAATAGGCAAATCCATAGAAACAGAAGTAGATTAGTGGTTCACTGGATCTAAATGAGGAAGAAATAACAAAGATTAGAGCAAAAATAAATGAAATTGAGAATAAAAAAAACAATGGACTGATTTAACAAAACCAAAGTTGTTTTTTTTTAAGATCAATAAAATTGATGAACCCATAGCTAGACAGACAAAGAAAAAAAAAAAGAAAGAAAGAAAGAAAGAGAAGATAAAAGGGGGACACTACTACCAACCCCACAGAAATAAAAAGGATCATAAAAGACTTCTGTGAATAACTCTATGCCAAAAATTAGATAGCCTAGATGAAATGGACAAATTCTTAGAAACCCATGAACTACCTACACAGACTCAAGAAGAAATAGAAGATCTCAACTAATAATTAAAAGTAAAGGGACTGAATGAGTAATCAAAAATGTCCTGTTTTAGTTTGCTATAAGTTGCTGGGAGCAATATAACAGGAATGGGTTGGCTTTAAAAAGGGAATTTATTAGGTTAAAAGCTTACAGTTCTGAGGCTATGCAAATGTTCAAATCGAGGCATCATAAGGAGATTCTTTCTTCCCAAGCTGCAGCTGTGGGTGATCAGGCACATGGCAGTGCCCGTTAGTCTCTCCCCTCTCCTTCAGTCCTCTTTGCCTTCAGCTTTCAGCTGCTACATCTATGGCTTTTCTCTCACCTGGTCTCATCAATTTCTGCAGGCTTCTCTCTGTCTCTGCAGGCTTCTTTCTATGTCTGTGGCTTTTTATTCCTCCATTTATAAAGAACTCCAGTAAAGGGATTAAGACCCAATCTGGGTCATGCTGTACAGCAGTGATCTAATCAAAAGGGTGTTCCCTTAACTGAATCTATCAAAATGTCCCATCTACCATAAGTTTTACACACATAAGAATGTGTTAACTCTAATAACATGACCATCTGGTGTCCACCGAGGTTCAAACTGTCACGTTTCACCCCCAGAACCCCAAAAGACGTGTTCTGTCCAGAGGCAAATACATTCATTCCATCACAATATTTCAAAAATCTTAAATCTTTTCAGTAACAATATTAAGTATAAAATTTCATCAAAATCAGTAAAAGGCAAAATCACTCTCAGGCTGTAGACCTATCAAACTTAGAAAACAAGTTATCTGCTTTCCATATACAAATATAGAATAAATGTTCTCAATGTCATAGGGAGAAATTGGAAGTACAAAGGGATCACAGGTCCCAAACAGTTATAAAAATCTGCAGGGCATACTCCATTAGATTTCAAAGTCTAAGAGTCATCTATATAACCATGGTTCCTTCTCTTCAGGACCTCATGGAGCAGCAGTCCCACCCTTTCCAAGGACTTGCCCATCATCCATCTTCTTTGCTCCAATCTGGGTGGCAGCCAAACTCTAGGTCTCACCCTTCAAGAACACTAGGGTGATAACTCCACACTCCCCAATCACCAGGGCACAGTTCCAAATCCACTTATCATTGTGTGGTAGTGGCCAAACTCTCCCAAATGCCTGGGAATGTGTCCCACCCTTTCTGAAGCCTGGGATGGTCACACTTTTCCTGACTTCCACTCTCACCGAGGTTTGGGGCATACATGCCATTTCTACTTACATGTGTGGGGTCCCTCTCAGTCAAAGATGTTTTTAGTCCAGACCTCAGCTCTCACAATTTTGCCTTTGATGTCATTTTCATTCACTCCCTCCCTTTTTTCCCCTCTTAGGTCAAATTGGCAGTGGTTCTATTCATACAGATCTCTTAAAAAACTTTTGGTTTCACATGCAGGAAACAGGTGTCCAAACCATTATATAGTAAGACTTCCCACAGATCCTACCTATAACTGCATTTCCAATCCTGACTAACACTGAAATGACTGGCTGTTTCTAAATTCAGTTAAATCCTCACATGGGGCACCATTCTCTGGAGACTCATTTTCTAAAAGCTCAGAATTTCCCAAACCATCAACTTCTGGTTTCTTTGTGCCCAGGAGTTCAGTTCTTATCTTACCTGTTTCCTCTTGCACTTTACTATAAGATGCAAGGAGACACTAGGCCACACTTAGCACTTTAGTGTAGAAGTCTCCTCAGCTAAATATCCAAGCTCATCACTTTCAAGTCCTGCCTTCCATCTAAAATCAGGAGTCATTTTTGCCAAATTCTCTGCCACTTTACAGCAAGGATTGCCTTTCTTCCACCTTGCAATGTCACATTCATCATTTCTGTCTAAGGCATCATCAGGAGTATCTTTAGCATCCATATTTTTACCCATAGCCTCTTCAAAGCAATCTAGACCTTCCTTAAAAAACATTGCACAATTCTACCATAATCTATCCCTTACCCATTTATAAAACAGTTACATCATTTTTGGTATTGGCATAAACAGCACACACCCCATTCCCAGCACCAATTTCTGTTTTAGTTTGTTAAAAGCTTCTGGGAGCAATATATCAGAAATGGGTTGGCTTTTACAATGGGAATTTATTAGGTTAAAAGCTTACAGTTCTGAGGCCATTAAAATGTCCAAATCAAGGCAACATCAGGAGATTTTTTTTTCCTAAGTTACTAATGTGGGTGACCAGGCCCATGGTAGCATCCACTCATCTCTACCCTCTCCTCCAGGCCTCTTTGCCCTTGGCTTCAGTCTGCTCCACCTGTGACTTTTCTCTCTGCTGGGTTCATCAATTTTGGCAGGCTTCTTTCTGTCTTCGTGGTCTTATTATTCTTAAAAGTCTGTGGCTTTTTATTCCTCCATTTATAAATGACTCCATTAAGTGGATTAAGACCCAACCTGTGTCATGCCCTAATGAAGTGTTCTAAACAAAAGGGAGTTCCCGTAATTGAATCTAAGCAAAAGGTCTGATCTGTAAAAGGTTTTACACATGCAAGAATAGATTATCTCTAAGGACATGATCTTCTGGATTCTACCCAGCTTCAAACTGTCATACTTCCCAACAAAGAAAAGTCCAGGACCAGATGACTTCACAGAGGAATCTGCCAAACATTGAGGAAGATTTAACTCCAATTCTGTTCAAAGTCTTCCAAAAAAATGAAGAGAAGGGAATCCTCCCAAATTCACTCTGTTCTATGAGGCCAACATCACCACATAGATGGATAAAGATTCCAGAAAAAAAGAAAACTACAGACCAATATCTCTTATGAATATAGATGCAAATATCTTCAGAAAATATTAGCAAACTGAATCCAACATAATACTCAAAGAATTATAAATTATGATCAAGTGAGATCTATTCCTGGTATGCAAGGTTGGTTCAACATAAGAAAGCCAATCAATGAAATACACTACATTAACAAAATGAGAGAAAAAAACACACATGATCATCTCAACGAATGCAGAAAAGGCGTTTGACAATATCCAGCATGGCTCCTTGATAAAAACACTTAAAATATTAGTAATAGAAGGAAACGTCCTCAACATGATAAAGCACATATGAAAAGGCCACAGCTAACTTCCTATGTAACAGTGAAAGCCTGAAAACTTTCCCTCTAAGATTAGGAACAAGAAAAGGGTGCCCACTGTCACCACTGTTATTCAACATTCTGTTGGAAGTTCTTGCTAGAGCAATTAAACAATAGAAAGAAATAAAAGGCATCCAAATGTGAAAGGAAACAGTAAAACTTCCCTTAAGTGCGGATGACATGATCCTGTATACAGAAAATCCTGAAAAATCCAAAAATTCAGCAAAGTCGTTGGGGTACAGTACCAACACCCCAAAATCAGCAGTTTTAATATGCACAAGCAATGAACAATCAGAAAATGAAATCATGGAAAATATTCCATTCAGAATAGCACCTAAAGAATTAAATATCTAGGAATAAAACTAAACAAGGATGTAAAGGATTTGTAAGTAAATGACATAACATTCCTAAAAGGAATCAAATAAGGCCTAAATAAATGTAAGGACATTAATTGTTCATGGATTGGAAGACTAAATATAGTTAAGATGTCAATTCTAGCAACAGCAGTTTATAGATTCAAGACAATCCCAATCAAAATTCCAACAACCTTTTTTGCAGAATTGAAAAAGTCAATCATCAAATTTATATGGAATGGAAAGGTGTCCCAAATAAATAAAGCCATTGTGAAAAAGAAGAATGAAGTCACAGGACTCATGCTTCCCAATCTTAAAACTAATTACAAAGCCACAGTAATTAAGACAGCATGGTCCTAGCACAAGGAAATTCATATAGACCAATGGAATAGAATTGAGGGGTCAGAAATCAACCCTTGTATTAATGGCCATTTAATCTTTTACATGGGGGTAAAGACCACTCATTTGGGAGAGAATAGTCTCAACAAATGCTGCAAGTAAAACTGGATCTCCATTTGCAAATTTAAAAAAAGTACTCCTAGTTCACATCATAAACAAAAATCAACTCAAAATAGATCAAAGACCTAAATATAATAACTAGAACTATCAAACTCCTAGAAAATAAATAAAGGGAAGCACCTTCAAGACCTTGTGCTAAGCACTGATTTTGAAGACTTTACACCCAATGCACAAGCAACTGAAGAAAAAAAATAGATAAATGGGGCATCATCAAAATTAAATTTGTGCCTCAAATGACTTTATCTTGAAAGTAAAATGACAATTTAAATAATGGGAGAAAATCTTTGAAACCTACATATTGAATAAAGGTTTAATACACAGAATAAAAAGAAGTTCTCCAATTTAACAACAAATAGAAAAATGACTCAGTTAAATTGTCTAAAGACTTCTCTCTGCAGAAGATATACAGATAGCCAGAAAGCACATGAAAAGGTGCCCAGTATAAATAGCCATAAGGAAAATGCAAATCAAAACAACATTTCACACCCAATAGAATGACTGCTACTAAAATAAAGGAAAATAACAAGTATTGGAAAAGATGTGGAAAGATAAAACTCATTCATTACTGGTGGCAATGTAAATTGGCATAGCCTCTGTGGAAGACAGCTTGGAAGTCCCTCAGAAAACAAAGTACAGAAATACATTGAAGGTTAAGGAAAAATACACCAAATGTATGATATGGACTATAATTAGTAGCAATACTTTGATGATGCTCTTTCATAATTTGTAACAAATGTTTCACAACAATGCAAGGCATTAGTGGTAGGGTGATATATGGGAACCCTGTATGATGTTATGAATGTTTATTCTGTAAGTCCACATTTATTATACACTTATTGTTTATGTATTCTCATATATGAATGATATATTTCACTAAATATTTTAATGGAAAAAGAATTTTTAAAAATCTTATGACCTCATTATCAGATTACTCAGTATATACCCAAAATAATTGAAAGCAGTGACTCAAAAAGATATTTGTACACTAATTTTCATAGGGATATTTTCTACAATTGCCCAATGATGGAGGTAACCTAAGTGCCCATCAATCAATGAATAGATAAATAAAATGTGGTCTATACATAAAAGGGACTATTATCCAGTGGTAAAAAGGAAAAAAGTCCTGAAACATTTGACAACATGTATGAACCTAGAAGACATCAGCTTGAGTGAAATAAGCCAGACACAAAAGCACAAATATTCTATAATCTCAATGATTTAAAACAATTAGAAAAAGAAAACTCATAAAGTCAGAATCTACAACATTGGTTACAAGGGGACAGGGTGAAGATAAGGAATGGGAAGTTAAGGTTTAAAATGTGCACGGTTCCTATTCAGAATGATGAAAATGTTTAGGTAATGAAGTGTGGTGATGGTAGCACAACATTACGTGAATGCAATTTACAGCATTGAAATATATATATCTGAATATGATTAAAAAGGGAAGTTTTGGGCTGTATATATGATAACTTTTTTTTTAAAATCCATGAATCTACACTACACAGTGAATCCTAAGTTACATCATAGACTTTAATTAATAGTACAATGATAAAAATGTTCTATCATCAATTGTAACAAATGTTCCACACCAATGTAAGGTGTTGATATTGGGGTGGTGTTTAGGAATTTTGTATTTTATGCATGATTTTTATGTAAACCAACAACTTTGCTAATAAATTTTTTAAAACATAGAGAAAAGTCTTCAGGAATTTATGTTAGGCAATGCCTTCTTTGACTTTATACCCAGAGCACAAACAACAAAAGAAAAAATAGATAAGTGGAAACTTATCAAGAAAAAAAAATTTTTGTGTGTATCATAAGACTTTATCATTAAAGTAAAACAATATGGGGGAATAATTTGGAAACTGCATATCCTATTTTATATCTAGCATATATAAAGAAATCTTACAACTCAACAACAAAAAAGATAAATAACTCAAAAATGGGGAAAAACTTGAAGAGATATTTCCCCAAAGAAGACATAAAAATGGCCCATCACCGAAAAAGGTGTTAAATGTCATTAACCATTAGGGAAATGCAAACCACACCACAATAAGATACTGTTTAACACTCAATAGAATAGTCTATTAGTCAGGGTTTTCTCAGGAAACAGAAGTGACAGGAGATATCTGTAAATTTTATGAGATTTTATAAAGTTGTCTCACATGACTGTAGGCATGCATGAGTCCATATTCCATTTGGCAGGCTGCAAACTGGGTACTCTGATGAAGGCTTTCAATGAATTCTCCAGGGGAGACTGGCTGGCTGAAGTGGAGATGGATACTCTCTCTTCTAACTGCTGAATTTATCATTTCTCCTTTTAAAGCCTCCAACTGAATGAACGAGATGTCTCTCATTGCTGAAGGCAATCTCTTCAGTTGTTTGTAGATGTAATCAGCCATAGATGCAGTAAATTACTGATGATCTAAGTCCATGGAATGTCTTCACAGTAACAATTAGGCAAGTGTGTGATTGACCAAACAGGTACCATAACCTGGCCAAGTTAAAACATGTACCTAACCATCACAGCCCACCCATTGTCAACTTGGCAGTTGTGGCAGTTTCAAATTCTTATATGAATCCCAAAAAGAATTATGTTTTTAAACTAATCTATTCCTGTGGTTGTGATACCTTTTGATTGCAATAAATTTGTTTGAGGTTCCTTTAATTAGATTACTTGATAAGATTGATTTAAGGCTTTTGATTGGACTATGCAGTAAGGTGTGAGCCAGCTTGGGTCTCTGCCCTCTGGCTGGGTCTAATATAAACAGAGATACAGAGAGAGACAGACACAAACCCAAAAAAGGGAAACTTTCATATTTGATCCAGCAATGTGAAAGAAAGGACTCCAGTTTCACCCACCACTGAACAGCAAAGAAAGAAGCCCCCCAGAGGCTCAAAGAGCTGAGGTCCAGGGAGAGATGAGCCATATGCTTTATAGCTTGCAGCTGAACTCAGGAAGAAAGCAGAAGAGCTGGGACTGATAGATGAAGCCCAGATAGAGACAAGCCCAATGCCTGGTTGCCTGGTGGCCCTCAGTTGAACTCCAGGAGATGGAAGATTCTGGAGGGGAAGGCAGAGACCTTGGCAGAGAACAGAAGCCATCTTGTATCACCACATGGCAGCTGATTTTGGTGAGAAAGCATTTCTGCTGATGCCTTGTTTGGACATTTCATGGCCTTGAAACTGTAAGCTTTTACCCCAAATACCAGCCCATTTCTGGTATTTTACATCAGCAGCCTTTGGCAAACTAAAACAGCAGCTATACACATCACTTAAACCATGCTTAACCTCAAAATTAAAAAGAAAAACAATAACAGACATATTTTTCACCTAACAGTAATCAACTTACTGTGTACAACCAGAAATGCACCAAATCTCTCCAGAATAGGGTACAAGTCCTTGGGTAAGATTTACTCTTATACTTCATAACCTGTATCTTAAGTAAATACTGTGACATGAAGCTAATACAATTTATGTCATATGATAAGGGAATAATATAGGGAAGAAAAGAAGGATATTCCTATATATACATATACAAACATACTCATAACAAAACAAGGAAGAAATATTCATGGACATTACACTCCTCATTTCTGAAACTTGTCACATGATCATAGTTCATATTAATCACTACCTCCTTCCCCTACCCAATCTATGTTTCCTTTACCCTCCAAAAGCACCTCAGCTGACCATGAGTCTTTGCCTTGTGGGTTAACCCAAACCTTCATTCCTGAAGTTTCTGGATCATTGGTAGTAGTGCCTTCGTTGGGTTCTTGCAGTTTTCCATTGACTTTAATCACAGGGCATGATAATACTAAGAAATGCCCTGCAGGTTCTCCTGTATTCCCAGCAAACTCTTCCTTACCCCCATTGTGTACTTGCAGTCCTATTTCCCCTTGATAATCAGGATCAATCACCCCAGCCAGTACAATAATTCCCTTCTTTTCCTGTTGATTCAGAGGCATGAAGAGCTAAAAGTGGCCAGGTGGCAGTCTTAACTTCAAGCTCAATGGAATCATTGTTCTGTCTCTTGGTGGAAGTTCTCATTCTTTTTGAACTAAGAACCATGGTCCAGCAGAGCTTAAGGTTGCAGGAATAGGAAGTGAGACTTTTTTCTAGTGGATCAGTAGGGATAACAAGCAGTGGTGCTATACCCACCTCCACCCTTTGCTTCCTGGACCTGTGAATCCTGGCTTTGGGAAAAAGAGCACCATCTAGTGGATGCTGATTTAGAGCACACACAGTCTCCTGGAGAACAAGGTATTGCCACCTAGTTGACACCATAATTGAGTCTTTAAATGGTCATTCAATCATTCTATCAATCCAATTGCTTCAGGATAATGTAGAACATGTTAAGACTAGGGAATTCCACAAGCATGTGTACATTCCCTCACATCATTTGCTGTGAACTGGGTTCCTCCATTAGAAGCAATGCTGTATGGAATACCATGATGGTGGATAAGGCATTCTGTAAGTCCATGGAAGGTAGTTTTGGCAGAAGCTTTGTGTGCAGGAAAGGAAAACCCATATCTGAAGTATATGTCTAGTCCAGTTATAAAAAATCACTACCCCTTCCATGATGGAAATGGTCCAATGCAACCAACCTGCCACCAGGTAGCTGGCTGATCACCTTGGCTAATTACACCATATTGGAGACTAAGTGTGGGTCTCTGCTGCTGGCAAAATGAGCACTCAGCAGTGGCTGTAACCAGGATAGCTTTGATGAGGAAATTCCATTTTGTTGAACCCATGCATAACCTCCATCCTTACCACGATGGCCACTTTGTTCTTTAAGCCCATTGGACAATGACAGAAATGGCTGGGGAAAGATGCCAGTTGGTATCCAGAGAATGAGTGATCTTATCGACTTGATCATTAAAATCTTCTTTTGCTGAAGTCACCCACTGGTGATCATTCATGTGAGATACCAGAAGTTCTGCTCAAAATTCTGCCCATTGGGAGGATTTCTTCTCACCACTGTCCTCCAGGGACATCCGAGAAAGGGGCTGCAGTGCTGTAGCTGTCCACTTTCTGGTGGTACCTGCAGATCATACAGAACTATCTGCAGCCAGGCCCAAATTTTCTCTTCCTCAGTCAATTGATTGTAAGGAATCCCTCAAGAGGCCATAGTTGTGGGCTGGTAAAAAGAAGGTAATGTGGCAGGAGTGGTGACCATGTGCATTTGGGCCACTTCCTCATGTAACTTACTTCTGCCTTCATGAACTGCTCAAGGCTTAACTCATGTATATCACTTCCATTTTATGATGGAGTGCTGTGGTACATCCCCAACTTTATGGCTTGGCAGATCAAATAACACTTAGCTCATGATAGGCAACTCAAGTCTCTTGGTAACTTCATGGCCCATGGCTAAGCATTCAGTCTCTACTAAGGCCCAGTAGCAGGCCAAAAGCTGTTTCTCAAAAGGAGGGTAGTTATCTGCAGAGAATGGAAGGACTTTGCTTCAAAATTCTAATGTTTTGAGTTGTGATTCTCCTATAGGGCCCTGCCAAAGGCTTCAGATGGCATCTCTATCTGCCAATGACTCTTCCAACAACATTGGATATGCTGGGTCATATGGCCTAAGGAGTGGAGCAGCTTGCACAGCAGCCTGAACCTGTCACAGCATCTCCTCCTGTTCCATTCCCCACTCAAAACTAGGAGCCTTTCTCTTCACTTGGTAAATGGACTAGAGTAGCACGCCCAAATGAGGGTTATGTTGTCTCCAAAATACAAAGAGACCAAATAGGCATTGTGCCTCTTTTTGTTCACAGGAAAGGCTGCATGCAACAACTTATCCTTTATTTTAGAAGGAATATCTTGACATGCCCCACACCAATAGACTAATAGAAATTTCACTGAGGTGGAAGGTTCTTGTATTTTTTTTGGATTTATCTCCCATATTCTGACACACAAATGCCTTACCAATAAGTCTAGAGTTGTTTCTACTTCTTGTTAATAAGTCAAATCAACATATCATCAACATAATGGACCAGTATGATGTCTTCTGAGAGAATGAGACATTCAAGTTCCCTGAAGACAATATTATGACATAAGACTGGAGAGTTCATACACCCCTGAGGTGGGGTTTGAAGGTATATTGCTGGCATTGCCAGCTGAAACAAACTGTTTCTGGTGGTCCTTACTAACAGCATTGGAGAGGAACGCATTTGCCAGATCAATAGCTGCACATCAGTTACTAGCGGATGTGTTGATTTGCTCAAGCAATGATACCACAACTGGAATAGCAGCTGCAATTGGAATCACCACCTGATTAAATTTACAATAACCCACTGTCACCTTCCACAATCCATCTGTTTTCTGCACAGGCCAAATAAGAGAGTTGAATGGGGATGGGAATCACCACCCCTGCATCTTTCAGATCATTGATGGTGGTACTAATCTCTGAAATCCCTCCAGGAATCCACTATTGCTCTTGATTTACTATTTTGCTACATAGGGGCAGTTCTAGTGGCTTCTGCTTGGCCTTTTCAACCATAACAGCCCTCACTCCACAAGTCAGGGGTCCAAGTGAGGATTCTGCCAGTTACTGAGTATGTCTATTCCAATTATGCATTCTGGAACTGGGGAAATAACCACAGAATGTGTCCTGGGAACCATTGGACCCACTGTGAGATGGACCTGAGCTAAAACTCCATTGAAAACCTGGCCCCTACTCTGACTGGTGGACCACACTGACTTTTGGGGTCTCCTGGAATTAATGTCACTTCTGAGCCAGAGTCTATAATCCCCAAAATATCTGATTATTTCCTTTTCCCCAATGCACAGTTACCCTGGTAAAATGTTGTAGGTCTTTTAGGGAAGGCTGGAAGGAAGATTAACAGCATAAGTTTTCAGCAGTGTAACAGAGTCCTTCCCCAAGAGGACCAGACCTTCCCCTCATTCAAGATCTCTGGGTCTGTAAAGTGTCTCAAGTCTGGGAATTGATTAAGGGACTGTGACTCTCTGTTTTTGTAATTCAAGTAAGACTTTTGTTCACTTTACCTAGAACTATTCTGTTTATACAGCTCAAGTAGGAATTTAGTAGACTGACCATCTACTTTACATCTAGGTACCCCATGTTCTATTAGCCAACATCATAGGTCTCTGTGATTCAGACTATTTTGATTACTGCTTTGAGTTGCTGGAGAGAATGAGAAGAAATAGGAACATTCTTTCATTGTTTTGAGGGATGTAAAATATCACCACCACTAAGGAAGATACTTTGGAGTTCCTCCATATGGCCTGGCAACCTCACTTTGAGTTACATACGACATATATTTACATACTGTTGCTTATAGGGGCATTATTCACAATTGCTCAAAGATGGAAGCAACCCAAGTGTTCATCAACCAATGAATGGAAAAATAAAATGTAGTATATACATTCAATAGAATATTATTCATTGGTAAAAAGGAATGAAGTCTTGATATATTTGACCACATGGGTGAATCCTGAAGACATCATGTTGAGTGAAATAAGCCAGACACAAAGGACAACTATTCTATGACTCACTGATTTGAAACAATTAGAATAAGCAAACTCATGGAGCTAGAATTTACAGTATTGGTTACCAAGGGACAGGGTGGGGATAGGGAATGGGAAGTTAAAGCTTA
>JAQZBX010085133.1:0-13168 GCA_029593785.1 Cabassous unicinctus | reverse complement strand
AAAAAAAAAAAAAAAGCAAATAAGCTATAGATATTATCCTAACATTCTTGTCACTATGCACACACAATCTTATGGTGAATGAAGACGTTTAGGGTTCCCAGAAGAGCTTAGGAGAACCTATGCAGCACTATTTGGGTTCAGTCTCATCCGTAACCACCCACTTTCTAGCCTAGTGAGTGATTTAGACCTTTTTTGCTATATCTAGCAAAGAGGAAGAATAGTCACTCTTGATAGCACTAAAATTCTTTTCACTTGCTCTTTTTTAGGAAGTCACTTCACTGGGTTTCCTTGGCTTTAAAAGGAGGACAGCTTTCCTCTTTGTCTTCTCATTACTGTCTTATCCAGGACAGGCTATTATAAAAGCTTTTTGTTTGTAAGATCAGTTCTTTGATTTCTAACTTCCCCTCTCAAACCTAAATGCCACACTTGACTTGTTCTTCCAAATTGCTGCTGCTGCTGCTCAAATGACTTCTGGGTATTGTATGCTAAATGCAAGGATCTTTATTTAGGTGCTTGTTTCCTTGGAAAGAAACCCTAATGAGTCACCCAGTTTGATGATTTCTTTGTAGGTGTGACCAGCTAAGTACCATGAGAGTGGAGTTAAGCTGAAGAAGTCATGGGATCTGGAGCTCCTTTATCCTGAGTCTGATGGAGCCTTGTGGCTTTAGGGATAGACCCTTCTCAGTTGAGGGCCTGTTCTGCGAAGCACTTAAGAATTGCATGCCAGAGATCCAGGTACTACTTAGTATCCTGGCTGCCAAAGAGCGAGAGGTCCTGTGCGGTGTGTGTTTGGTGCCTGAGCTGGAAGGCCTTCATTTTTCTCTTTTTCTAGGAAATGAACAGGTGAATGAAGGGCATCATTATGACTCCAGAAACCAAATCGAGTCCCCAAGGATGTGTTCATCTCCTTTGCCCCTGAATTTCAGTCCATACCACCAAGCAGACTGGCCCCACTTCCTAAATGATTCTTGATTCTCTTCCCTGTGTTTTGTCTCTGCCACCACTGCCCTAGTCCAGGAATAAACATTGCTCATCTGCACACCTGCAGTGGGTGTCCCCTGACACAGCCCTGCTGCTCCCTTCCATCTCCACTGTGCAGCCAATGAGGCCTTATTAAAATGTGCATTTGATCAAGTCATTCCCTCACCTGAAACCTTTCAAATGGTTTCCTATTTGATCAAGACCAAAATCCTAAACCAGGCCTGCAAGGCCCAGCCTGATCTGCCTCCAGCCTCCCTCTCCAAACTTGGTGAGGCAGGATAGAAAAGGGACCTATGGAGAAGGGGCAGAAAACCCAATAAGCCACACAATTTCCTCCTAGTAAGAGAGACTGAGGCAGGGACCTGCTGACTCGCATCGGCTTGCTGACTCACACGAGCAAGTTATCAGGGGGCGACTTGCAGCACATGCCTGACGGCTGCAGGAGGGACCCACTGTCATATCCCCCTGCACACAAACTCCAGCTGAGCTCGTGGACAGCGGCCAGAGGCCAGTCACCACCGGACAGCAGCCCCTAAGCCCCAAAGAGAATCAGACCACCCAATGAATTTCTCTTGCTTTGTCTCAGATACGCCAACCAGCACAGACTCTGTAGCCCTGTAGCCTATAAAACAGGGGACCCCAGGGCAGAGCGCGCGCCTCTACCTTGAGCTCACCCACAGTTGTGTCTGAGTGTGTACTTTATCTTTATTAAACTCTTTTCTGACTTTCTTATAACTGTGATGCATCTCTGAATTCTTTCTTGTGACGTAACCAAGAACCTGGAAACCGACCCCAGCAGCATTGGTTTTATCGTCCGTCTGCACCCCCCCCCATCCCCCGTGTTCTGGACACATTGATTTCTTTCAATACAGCAAACCCACTTTGTTCCCTCCCACCTCAAAGCCTCTGCACATATGTTCCTACTTCCTGGAATTCTTTTCTCCTCTTATTGACTTATGTCACTTCCTCACCAAACCTTTCCTCATCCTTCAGAAGACCAGAGTCCCTCTTTCAAACTCTTACAGCCTCTAGCACTTTCCTTCAGCGTGCTAGACTCGGATGATAATGACAGATGTTTGTTCCATAGTGTTTTTCTCTCTTATCAGACTGCAAGCTCCATGAGGTCAGGGACTTTGTCTGCTTTGCTCACCATTGGATTCCTGGTAACTAGCTCAGACTGGATGCTTAATAAGTAAAAGAAGAAGTAGAGTGCAGTGATTGGACTCTGTGCTCAGTGCTCAGTATGTACACTTGTTGAATAAATAAACGATGATACGGATACACCAAGAGTCATCAGAAACAATTAATTATGGATCATATCTAATAGGGCAGGGGGTTACATAACACATTTTCAAGATGGTAAAGCCAGTGTTTTGGCTGTTAAAGAAGTAGTTATATATCCACAGTGACTCAATTCTGTATGATTTTTAGTTTTTAGTGTAATTAGTGATCGACCATGCTAAACATGGTCCTTGGTATCTACTGCTCAGCTACCTGGGGTACTCTCCTCCAGACATCCCTGTGGCTTGCTCTCACACAGAGACCTCCAGGTCTCTGCTCAAATGTCATCTTACTAGAGGGGTGTTCTCCGACCACCTCACAGAAGGTAACACCCCACCCTGTGGACTTCCCATTCTCTGGTCCCCTTACCAGCCTTCATTTTTTGTTTCGGAGGCCTCATCAGCCATTCATTCATTTCACTCTCCCTCCGCTAGACTGTTCCATGAGGATAAGAACTCTGTTGTTTGAGTATTTTGTCCCTAGCACCTGGAATAATGCCAGATACCCAAAGACACTAAAAACATAGTTTTTTTTTTTTTCTAAAGATTTTTTTATTTTATTTTATCCATCCATCTCCCCCCCCCCGGCTGCTTGTGCCGCTGTGTCCACCCGCTGCGCGTCCTCTCTGCGTCCGCCTATCTCCCCCTCGCTGTGAGGTCCGACCGCACCAGCCCACGGCGCCACGCGAGCCGGCGGCCTGCCCTCACAAGGAGGCGCTGGGAAGCGAACCCGGGGCCTCCCACACGGTAAACGGGTGGTCTGTTCACTGCACCACACCCGCTTCCCGCTGCGAGGTCGCTGCATCAGCCCACCACACCACTCAGGCCGGCGTGCCCCCACAAGGAGGCCCCGGGACGCGAACCCGGGCTTCCCACATGGTAAACGGGGGCTCTATCCACTGAGCCACACCCGCCTCCCAAAAACATAGTTTTTTGAATGCATGAATGAACGTGGTGAAGAAAACCTTAGTATCTTATCTCCTTCCCCCGAAGGAATAGGAAGGAAAAAAACAAAGTCCAGTTTCACCTTTTGACCTCTTTCTTGCCCTTTTTAACAAACCAACTTCCCTAATATTTTCTTTCTGTGCTGATGCAGAGAAAGCAGCTTGGGGGTGGGAGTGGAAATGAAGACCCTGTTCCCACCCTGCCAGGTTACAGGCTCCATTTCAGCACTTGACGGTACACTGGAAATCCGTAATTCTTAGATACTTCTGCTTGCCTAATATTTAACCACTACTAACACCCATTTTTGCTGTGTAGCAAAAGTAAAAGAATTTACATAACCCTCATAGCACATTAAGTTGATCTTATAGAGATTAAAAAAAAATTGGAAATTGATCTGAGAAATCAGGAAGTTTTTATAGGAATAGAAATACAAGCATAGACTGAAAAAAGATGAGCACAGTATTTAGCATTCAAAATGCAATTTATTTTCTAATTCATCTATTTATTTGTGTTCATGAGACATATATTTTCCAAATTTCTCTGCTATTTCTTGGTATGTGTGTACCAAGTAGAAAAGGCCACAGGTACAAGCACAAAGAAATTTTCAATAAATATTTTTGTTGCCTTGAAACAAAAAAAAAAGTAAAAGAATTTTCACCTAAAAATAGCAGCAGCCCACTGCCTGCTCTTGCATTCAGTCCTTCTCTAGGCGAGATGTAATATAACAAAGGAAGAGGCTGGTGGTCACAAGCCAGGACATTGCAGGGCTCGTTAATTACTTGGAAAATGGTGCCTGGGTTGCCGCCAGGATCCCAAACAAAGAAAGGAAATAGCTCCTGTTCTCCAATTGACAAGTTGATGAGTGAGGTAGAATGAAAATCATTTGGGTAAGTAAAAGGGGGAAGAAATCAAATGGAAGCAGTAGTTTTGTTCAAGAACAAGTATACAATTAAGACATATTCCCACCCCTGAGGGGGTTGATTCATATCAGTTGAGACCATGGAAATCACTATCTGCTCCAGGCCATGAGATGAATTCATTATCTCTAATAAAGGGACTGGGAACACCAATTTAGGAAAAGTGTTGATGGTGTTGGAACGTGGGCCAAAGTACATGATGTGTGTACAGATGAGTTATTAATCTTAGCAGCCCCTAAATCTGCTTGTCCTTAGGACAACCATGTTTTAAATATCTGGAAAGTTAAATACTCTCACTCCAAAAAAGAGAGTCCACAAATTTGGCAAGACTAAGACTCCTAAACCATCTTAGCAAATTGTTCTTCATTAAACTGGAGTAGTTTCAAGCAGGAAGAGTCAGTTAAGAAAAACAAGAATTTCTTTATGTTGATGTGAAAAATATGTAAAATACAGTTAATGGCTGAAAAACTGATTGATCTTGGTGTGATTGAATTTCAGGACAATGTTCACAAAACTTAGCCTGTGACTTTTAGAATTCTGTGATGGACAAAATACCTAGGGAGGTCTGGTCACCTAATACTCCATTGAAGTGAGGCCATGAATAAGTTCTTTCCTGGATTTGATTGACACACTTCTCAGAATCTCTGCCACAAAAACGGCTGCATTTGGAAAAAAGGAAAATGAAAACACAAACACACACACATTCATACACTGTATCACCACCTTCATAAAACCTTTATATAGAAGCAAGACCTTCTTGTGGTTGTTTCAGGGTTTATAAAGAATGTAAAATCATCAATACTTTTTTATTGAAAGAAATACTTTGACAATGCAGGCAATCTCAAGGTCAAGCCATGTCCTTTGGGAGGCTGTAGGTAACCCTAACTGCCCACTGAGGATCATCTTTATAACTTCCCAGACATGTGAATACAAAATGAAAATTAACGTTGCTCTGCAGTCATGCAGAGAAGTAATGCAAATAGAGTCCAAATCCAGGCATTAGAGGAGAACTAAGGTTAAAATGGTTTTTTTTTTTTCTGGGTGGTGTGGAGGAAGAGATGACAAATAAAATGGAACTATTTCTAGGAAGAGACAAAGATTGAGGAGTGAGGACTGGTTTAAGTGAGGGGAGAAGGAGGAAGCACACTCAGTTTGAAATATTGGTTTCTACTTGGGCCAGACATGTAGAAGGCTTGGTTTGTAAATTGGTTGAGCAGGTTCATCTAAAAAAGTGACTGACCTTTTCATTTTACTGCAACAACTGAGTGAGGCATTTAAACTCCTTTGTGCCTTTTGGGTAAACCATCACACAACTCTTTTATATTCTAGTTGGTTGTGTTGTTACACTGGGTCTGAGATCAAACCCAAAGAACCACTGGAGAAAAAGACTAGAATCCCAGTTATGACAAATAACCCTAGGAAACACCTGGAGAAATAGGACAAAATTAGATGCAGTGTAATAGTCTGTGTAGCATGCTCAGTCACAATGCCCATCAGCCTATAGATTGACTGAAGAATCTGCAGAACAAGGTATAAGTGAACCAAGACTGTTTCCAAAGGGTCTAAAGCAGCTGGTGTGACAGTCATTAGTGCTGTTTATCAAGTAGTTCTGTGCCTCCTCCATTCTGGGCACGTGGTGGGAGAACCTGTCTTGGCCCCTTGTGGGTGGGTGGAGCTGTGTGACTGGCCAACGCCTGTGAGTTATAATAGAGCCGAGCATTTAATTAGTGGTTCCAGGTCCTTCAGGATTCTCGTTCCCTGCATCAAGCTGACCAACATGCTGGGAGATGGTGGCTGCGCGTGTGTTGATGTTCTTTTTTTAATCAAATAAAGTCCATACTTGTTTGAGTTTCATTAGTTTTCCCTAATATCCTTTTTCTGTTCCAGAATCCCATTCAGGATACTACATTACATTTAGTTGTCCTGTCTCCTTAGGCTCCTCTTGGTTGTGACAGTCTCTCAGACTTTCCTTGTTTTTTTGATGACCTTGATGGCTTTTAGGGGTACTGGCTAGGTATTTTGTAGAATGTTCCTCAACTATCTGATGTTTCAGTCATGATTAGTCTGAGTTTTTGGGGAGGAAGACCAGAGAGGAAAAGTGCCCTTTTTATTACATCCTATCGAGGGTACATACAATCAACATAACTTATCACTGTTAATGTTGACCTTGAACTTGTGGCTGAAGTAGTATTTGCCAGGTTTCTCCACTATAAAGTGACTCCTCCCCTCCCCACCCTTTCCATGTTGTGCTTTTTAGAAGAAAGTCACTATGCCCAGCCCACATTTAAGGAGTGGGAAGCTAGGACCCACCTCCTTGAGGGAGGAGTGTGTAAAAATTCTTTGAAATTATTCTGTATAGATTTCTCCTACCCCACTTACATATTTATTCAATCATTTATTTATATTGGCGGGGACTAATGGATATTTATTTAATACTGTGAGCCATCATCTAATACTATTTTATTTACTTATTGCTCAAATTGTTCCAGCTCTGGCCATTGGTTGGAAACTCTTTTCAGCTGTCTCCAGTGTCCCTTTAATATACCCCCATCATTGCATTTTGGTTTTTATTTTTTAGCACTTCCTTATTAATTGGCACTACAGGATGATCCAGAGCCTTGGTTTTTAAGTGACTGCGGTGAGCAAAGGCGTCCTGCCGGTCTCTGAAGAACATGTGTTGTTACTGAGAAAATAAAAACTCTGTTAAGCCAGTGAGATTCTAGAGTTGTTTGTTATCGAAGTTTGACCTGGACCAGTGGTTCTCAAAATGTGTTCCTGGAACCTGCTGCATCTGCATCATCTGAGAGAACTTGTTAGATGTGCACATTTTCTCTGGCCCCACCCCAGCCCTACTGAATAAAAAATTCTGGGCTTGTGACCACCAGTCTGTATTTTTACAGATTCTTCAGGTGGTTCTGATGCACATTAAAGTTTGAGAACCACAGGTTTAGTTTTACAAGTAGTAATACAAAGAGGGCAAACTCAGTGGATCTTTTGGTTGTATTTAGATTATTCTAAGTTGTTCCAAAGAAAAACATTAAAAAATTACTTTAAACCAAGATTTTTTTTTTAATAATGAAGATGCAAGAAAACCTTGAAACTACATTGATATGGAGAACTATTTCTCAGGGATGGGCTACATAGGTTTGTTACACTCTGGGCCCATTTTTGGTCTGCTAACCCCAGGGGTTCCTTGTTAGGATCAAATAAGATGGTAGACTCAACAGTGTTTGGTGATTGGGAATGTATATACATGTTTTTTGTTTTTTTTTTATGGGACTTCTCCCCCTGCTATAATGTAAGTGCCATGAAGATAAAGAGCCTAGAACAGTGCCTGGTACGTACATGGTGTGTACATAAGCATTATTTCTCAGGCTTTTATTTCCTTTATCTTTCTTTAGTCCATTTTCTCTGCATTTTGTTCAGTTTTTGAGGAAGAGGACATCCTGCTTATTTCTGCATTTGTATATATATTTTTTGGAAGACTGAATGTCTATCTCACTGTGAAGAAAGGGATAGATAAAGAACTTTTTGACCAAAAGAAGGATTGTTTCCATTGGACTGACTGGTTATTTTTTCCATGGTAACTTTTGAAGTAGCTGACTGCTTTGGAACAAATTTGGTACACTTTGAAAATTAATTTGCTCAGCAGGCACCAGTTATATACAGGGTTCTGTGTTAGGCACTCGAGGAATATCCTTAGGGAGCTGATAGCCCTGTGGGAGAAATGAGTAAAGTCCACAAATAAGTATAATTAACAAGGTATGATATAGGGCATTCCAGGTGGCTTGAGCTTCAGGCTGTGGTATCAGGCTATATAGTACCCTACTTGAATGTGGATCATTCACTAGCTTGAAATAAAATGGGAGGAAATTAAAATTCAAATTGTATTCATCTTGTTTTACTTAATTAGGTTTACTGATAACCATAGACTAATAATTCATATCTTAATAGCAGAGAAGCATGAGGCAAGTATTGTCGAGGCACAGTCATATCTGCTTCAGGACATTTTTTTTTACAACATAGATTTGCTGTTTTTTCATATTATAAAAGTAATATGTGCTTATTATGGAAATTTTGAAATATGCAGGAAAAATGTAAAGAAAATCTTTAATCACCCATAATCCCACTACCCAGAGATTATTGCTGGTCTCTTTTATATGTGTTTTTCCATAGTTAAGATTGTACTATATGTAAAATCTCGTAACTTTTAAAAACATTAGAAGACATGAGAAAAACATGTTTTCTCATGTCCTGAAGTATTCTTTATAGTATTTTTATATATTATACTACGGAATGGGCAGAATTAAAGCCCACAGTGTATCTTCCATACCTATGTGACAATTTTATTACTCATTCCAGTTTTTTGCTGTCACATCTTTGAAGCTAAAGCTCTATTATGAATTTTATATAGTTTTGTATATAATTGTATATAAAATATTTCTATGTATGATTAGGCAAAGACCAATTAATGTGGCTGTATTAGTCAGGGTTCTCTAGGGAAAGAAAACTGACAGGAGATATCTGTAAATAGTATGAGATTTTATAAAATTCTCTCACATGACCGTGGGGATGCACAAGTCCAAATTCTCCAGGCAGGCTGCAGACCAGGGGCTCTGATGAAGGTCCTTGAAGAGCTCCCAGGAGACATTGGCTGTCCGAAGTCGAGCTGGAAAACTCTCTTTGAATACTGAAATCACTTCCCCTTTTAAGACATTCAACTGATTGGATAAAACATCACTCATTGCTGACAGCAATCTCCTTGATTAATTGTAGATGTAATCAACCATCTATGGAATAAACTCACTGGTAACTAAAGTCCATAAATGTTCTTGAATTATGATTAGCCCAGTGCTTGCTTGACCGAACAACTGGACACAATCACCTGGCTGAGTTGACACATTAGCCTAGCCATCACAGTGGCCAAATGAGGCAGACTGGGAGGGCCTGGAAGTCAGCCCAAGCACTGAAGTATCTAACAAACAACCTTGCAGATGCTGCTAGAAAGCCTAGTTTGGAGATCAAGGCACAAGACCTGAAAGTTACAGCAACAGAACAGGTTCCAGTAGTCATTTGGCAACAGGGGATCCTTGGAGCTTGAGGAGTATCCCAAGAAGTAGGCTTAGATGGTCTTGAGAATGGGCAAAGAGGAAGTAAGTATTAGCAAATCTGGTGGGGGTAATGTGGCCATAAGCCTGGGATTCAGCTGAAGGAGTTTGGTCTCTTCAACCAACAAACATTATGAGGGCCATCTGTGTACCAGGCTTAGAGCTTGGGATCCCTCAATGAAACAAACAGAAAACAAGATCTGCCCTCAGGAACTTAAATTCTAATGAGGAAAATCTCCTTCTGATGGGACTGACAAAAGCAAGGTGGCGCTCTGGTTCTGAAGGAAGTGGGATATTGAAGTGTTCCAGAATAAACTCAGGTACAGGACGGAGGACAAAGCAGAGGGCCAGTGATCAGAGGTGGTTTCTCTAAGGTGTTAGCAGGATCTCAGGAACAGAGCTGACTCTCAGAATGGGCTCCAAGTCAGAGCCAAACTCACGACAAGGGCCACTTACCAGTCAATCATGGAGCAGAGACCTTCTGTGCACCCTTCTGGTCCAAGGTCAAGTTGGTCCCAACAAATGAGGACCTGCCTTAGCCTACATTTGGTGACCCAAAACCTGGATGCTCATACCTTGTTGTGGGAGATGGAAGGTAACTTAGTGCTAGTGACAGACATAGAATATTCAGGAATGTGTTATAGCATCTAGCCTCATGGCTAGCATGCATTATAGTAGGCTTTCAACACAGATTTGTTGAATGAATGCTAAGTTTAGGAGAAAAGAAAGATGAGCATTAAGGGGGAGTAGGACAGAAAAATATGACTAATAGATAGGAATAGTTATTATGAGCTTAGACTCCAAGTCAGATGGCCCTAGTTTTCAGATCTTCAATCTTCCATTCTTTGTATTTGTGACCATGGACAAAGTACTTAATATCTATAAGCCTGTTTCCTCATCTGTAAAAGGGGCTAATAATAGTACCTACCACACCTTAGGGTTTTGAGGCAATTCTTCTAAAGCACCTGGGCCATTGCCTGGCTCATGTAAACATTCAATACATTTTAGTTAATAAAATCCACAACGATACTTTTTTAAAGGATGGGGCTATTATTAACATATATTCTGTGGCGAGGTCCAGCTTTCTTTTTAAAAAAATCAATATCATGACCTTAGAAAATTGAGAAAAATAATTGTTCTCATAGAGAAGATAAACTAGAGTGGAATTGCTACACATTCCTTCACACACATCACCTGCTATTTGTACTGAAATGAGGGCTTCTGCCATTCCTTAGAGATGAGGCAAGGAATATTAAAAGGATTAGCTATATAATATTATCCAAGAACTTTTTTATTCGTTGTTTGAACATAAAAGACTTGGAGGAGGGAGCCACGTGGTGAATAATATCTTCTTTCAATCTATATTATAATGATAATTAATGAAAAATAGATCCAGGAGGAGAATTTGATAAAATTAGAGAATCAGAGGTACATGGTTGAAGGGGCTGATTAAGCTGTTTAATGGATTTATCCTTCTCTCTTTGTGGGAACAGCTTCTATCCCTTCTGTTCATGTGTGAGAGAAAAAAACCCAGAGCTAGACTCCACTATCAATTCTCCATTTTGTTTTGGCTTCAGCTTCTTGAGATAATGTTTATCCCTAAAGCATTTTGAAATTCTTACTCCAGCGAAAGTCTGGGAATCTTTCCTTCTTTGCACAGTGTATCTTAAGAAAATATTTCTGAAATTGAATTAAGTGACCAGGCACTTCCTTTAGGAGAGTATCTTCTACTTTCTTTAACCACTGAGGTTATGGGAGGTGAAGGAATTGTTCTATATTTTAATTGTGGTAATGGTTAAATGGCTATATATTTATCAAAATTCATCAAACTGTACACCTAAAAGGTGAATTTTATTATAAATAAATATGTGAATTTAAAAAAACTAAAAAAATTTTTTTTGGAAATTCCATTACTAAATTAATAAACTTTATACACATTTTCTTTTATCAGTTTAGCATTTCAACAGAATCTTATTGTATGCCACCTGCGTGCTAAGCATGGTGCTTCTCTCTGGGGATAGAACTATGAGTAAAGTGTGACCCCTGTCCTGGCCACTTTTAATTTCAGTACCTTTTACATTAGAGTTTACAATGTTAACCCAGCTAACTGAAAGTAGCTAATGCCTGACTTTCAGGAGGAGAGCACTTTGTTGGGGAACATACTGTTCATGATCTGTTTCTCTAAAAAGATCCCAAAAGTCACTTTTGATAGTGATCTTTCGTGAACATCAGAAGAATAATAGGTTCTGTTATCAAAGGGGTTGGGACAGTTTATGGTATAGAATAGCTTGTAAAGATCAACTATTCAGCATTCAGGTTTTAAAATTTCTTACAGGCTCTCCTCCCTTCATGCTTTGCTTCTCCCTAAGGAAATTACTGGAGTGTCTGAGGCCCGGAAATTTGCTGTAGTACCTAGAAACAATATGGTGATGTCAGACTTGCCTGAGTAAACAGCAACACCTGTTCAAGACTTAATGGGTCTGCTTCTTTCCCCAGTAGGTTTTTTTTTTTTTTTTTTTTTGGCACAGCCTTAGGGTAGTTAATCTTTAAAAGAAAGAAGGGATGGGCCTGAAGGTAGCCTGATTCTAGACTATTTTAGATGGCTCTTCCACGGAACTCCTGATTGTCATATTTTTGACATGCTTGCAGGGTATGGCCGTTTCTGGATGCCCTAGTGTTTTAGTTTCCTTGGCTGCTCAATAAAATGTCATGCACCGGGTTGACTTGAACAATGGGGATTTTATTAGCTCACAGTTTTAAGGCTAGGAAAAAGTCTTATCAAAGCATCATGGAAGTGATGCTTTCTTCCCAGAAACTGACAGTCTGGGTCTGGCTGCCAGTCACCCTTGGTCCCGGGCTCCGTCACATGGCAATGTTGGTGGTGGTCTCTCCTGGCCTCTCCCTTCTCTGGGTTCCATTGACCTTCAGCTTCTTGTTTTCCATGGCTTTCTCTCTCCCAGTCTGAATTTTATTCTGCTTATAAGGGACTCCAGTAATAGGATTAAGACCCATACTGACTGAATTGGGCCACACCTTAGTAACCTCATCAGAAGGTCCTATTTACAATGGGTTCACACCCCCAAGGGATGGATTAAGTTTAAGAACATGGTTTTCTGAGGTACATATAACTCCAAACAACCACACCTAGTATGGCCATGAATCAGCTTTATGGCCTGGTATATCTCTGGAGCTCACAGTTCGTACTAAAAACGAACTGCTTTCTGTGCTGCCCTTTATTCTCAATCACTCTCCTCCACCATCTCCCCTCTTCTCAATCACTCTCTTCCACCATCTCCCCTTGCTCCTTTTCCACCCCCCACTCCATCACCCCATCTCCTCAGGAAGGGAACTCTCAGTCCATATGGCCACAGTGGGTACTTGTGGGTATGTTTGGGTGAAGTGGAGGTGGGGGGGGGGTGGAGAGAGAGAGAGAGAGAGAGAGGAGAGAGACCAATAGACCGAGTGCATTGAAACAGCAGACAGGCTGCTTGGATAATCTTTTCAAAAGCTGAATCTGACACTGTCCTTCCAGCTCTTAAAACCTTTCATTGGCTGTCCATTTAAAATTGTCCAGGGAAGCGGATGTGGCTCAATCGATAGATCTCCCGTTTACTATATGGGAGGCCCGGGGTTCGCTTCCCGGGGCCTCCTTGTGAGGGCAGGCCGGCCCACGTGGCACGGTGGGCTGATGCAGCAAGACCTCACAACAGGAGGCAGGTGTGGCTCAATCGATGGAGCCCCCGTTTACCATGTGGGAGGCCCGGGGTTCGCTTCCCGGGGCCTCCTTGTGAGGGCAGGCCGGTGGGCTGATGCAGCAGGACCTCGCAGCAAGGGGGAGATAAGCAGACACGGAAAAAAACACACAGCGAATGGACACGACAAACACAAGCAGCAAGGGGGGGATAAATAAATAAATAAATAAATCTTAAAAAAAAAA
>JAQZBX010085132.1:0-13171 GCA_029593785.1 Cabassous unicinctus | reverse complement strand
TTTTTTTTTATCTTACTCAGAGGTTTCCAACACATTTTATTTTGCTGACCACTGGTTTGTAGCTTTTGAGGACCAACATCTGCATAAATTCCTATAAAATGTCCCATCAGCCACCCTATTATTAACACCGTGTAATAGTGATGTACATTTGTTATAGTTCATTTTTATATTTTTATATATAATTCTTATATTTGTAATATTCAACACAGACATCATCCACCACAGCGTTCACTGCGTTATACAATCCCATGGAAACTCTACCTTTTGTTTTTTGAACGTGTCAACTGTATCGCCTATTGAAAAAATGAACTACTGAAATGCAAGTAAAGAAAATTAAACATTAGGACCTACCGTAACGGCAGCCAGTTCTCTTGTCAGAGGATACCTTCAGCTTGGTTATACTCCAGCAAGACCATACCCAGGCCCCGCCCCTCGGCGGGCGAGGCCCCGCCCCTCGGCGGCTCAGGCCCCGCCCCCAGGAGGCAAGGCCGTTTCCATGGTGACGCGGCGGCCGGCCCACTGAGGGCCACGCAGCAGCGGTGGCGACATGAGCACCGCGGCGCCGGCGGCGGCGCCCGGGACGCGGCCGCACAGCTCCGGGGCCACGGGCTCCCGGGGCGCCTCGCGCCTACGCCCGCGCCCGCCCCTGGGCCTCCCGCACCAAGGCTTGTACCCCACGCCGTACAGCCAGCACCTGGGGCTCGGCGAGGCGCAGAAGCGGGTCCTGGACCTGGAGAAGAGCCTGCAGTTCCTGCAGCAGCAGCACTCGGAGACGCTGGTGAAGCTTCACGAGGAGATCGAGCACCTGAAGCGGGAGAACAAGGGTGAGTCGTCGGGGCATCCAGATCTGGCCTCCCGCACCAAACACGCACGCCTTAACGCTAGGGAGCCTTAGGGTGCCGGGAGGCCCCCCCCCGGAAGCGAACCCCCGCCTGGGTCCGCTCTGCGGGGCCCGGGCTCCCTGCTAGCTTCTATCTACTCAGGGTCTAGCCCACCTGATTTAAAAACAAAACAAAAAACTTCTACAGAAGTAAAACACAGGAAAGTGCAGGGTGCAGAGCTTGCAGAATCTTCAGGAACTAAACACACCAGATCAGGGGCAGGTAAGGCTGGCCTCCAGGAGATTCCTTTGTGTCCTTTCCCCATCCTGCACCCAGGCCTAGGGGCCCCTGCTGGAAAACCCCTCCTGAGGACATCGGGAGGCCTTCCTTAAGGTGACCCTGCTGTGCTCCTGGCCCTCCTGACTGGGCCTGCCTCAGTTTCCCACCCCCAGTCTCCGGCTGCCACTTTACCTGCAGTGCCATCAGGACCCTACTTTGCCTTCTTGAGTCCCACTTTAGGCCTCGGGCCCATCAAGTGGGGGGGCAGCCCCTGTCGGGCCTGGCAAGTGGGGGGGCAGCCCTTGATGATCTGGCTGGATGTGGCCACCTTAGGTCCTTGGGCATCACTTGATTCTGATCAGGGGTCATCCTGTCATCCGTGGGTCAGGAGGGCTGAGTCACCCTGACTCTTCTCTGTCTCTGGGGCCCCGGATCCCCCCTAGCAGCATGGGCACCCTGTGGATGTCACTGACCGAAGGACGGCTGAGTGTCCCCGGTCGAGTTTCCTCCGCAGGGGTCTGCTTTGGGGAACAGCCAGAGGCCTTTCGGGATTGTAGGTAAGGGAGGTGCCCCAGCAAAGGCTCGGTGGAAATAAGCTGGTGGGGTCACAGGGACAGAGTCATGAGCGAGGACCCCCAGGGCTCAGCGGTGGTGGTGGTGGTGGGGCAGTCAGCAGGGAGCAATCCGAGCTGTTCTCAGATCCGCTGTGGCTTCAAAAAAAAATAGATGAGTATCTCTGCTTGCTTTCAGATCTCCACTACAGACTAATCATGAATCAGAAGCCACAGAAGAAAGGTGAGGTCGAGGCTTTCGGTGCCTGCCAGGAAGGTGCTGCACTGGGAGCATGCTGTCCCCGGGAGGGACTTCTGGGGGACCTGGACCGATGTCCCTGGCCCCCAGCCACAGCCATGGCAGGGGCTGTTCTCTGGGTGCCCAAGGCCAGTGCCATAGGGACTCTGATTCCATCTCCCCAGCCTAGTGGGCTCCTTCACTAGTAGATGCTGCTACAGCTGGCACCAGGCTTGGCGGTGAAATGCCGTCTGGGCTCAGTGCAGAGCCAGATCTGGGCCTCTGGTCCCTGTACCTGGGAGAGGCGCTGAGGTTCCTCCTCCCCATTCGATGACGGGACAGGAGTCCAGACTTGCCCAAAGCAGAAATGGATCCTGGGTATGCCCAGCCCTCAGCCCCAGCCCCTCCTGGCCCTGGGAGCCCACGCACCTTGCCGGTCCCACAGCCCAGCCCAGGGACACCCAAGTTTAGTTGTTGGGCTCTCTCTCTCTCCCTTATCTTTGGGGTCAGGGATGCAGTTGACCTCAAACCATGGGATTCGGTGGGCTGGCCTGCTGGCCTGAATGGTGACACCAGCCCACGAATGCCCCGTTCTGGCGGGTACCCAGGGCTACCCCTTCCTTGTGGACGTGAGAGAAAGGGATGGGGAGAGGGCCATCCTCTGGTGGACAGAGCCACCCCAGGGGCAAGAAGCATGGCCCGAGATAGTGGCCCCAGCTCTGGGGACAGCGGGAGAGGGCATCCCTGCATTCAGTACCTGCTGCTGCGGTGGTCCCAGTTCCCCCCTTCTGGATGGTTCCTCAGGAAACAGAACCTTTCCTGTAGCCTCTTCTCCCTCAGGCATTCAGTTGGGTTGGGAGCTGCCTTTCTGAGGCCAGAGGAAGGGTGAATGGGGGAGGCCCTGCTGCTGGGCTGCCACAGACAGCTAAGCCAAGGCCAGGGTGGCAGGTGCACAGAAGCCGCTGTGGGAGCTGGGGTGGGCCCGTTGCTGCCGCCGCCTTGGGCTGATGCCTGCGTGCTCTCCTCCTAGGCAGCCTGTCCACTTCCAGCATCCACTCCAGCAAGTCTGTCTCAAATTCGACAATGTTAGGTATGCATGTCCCCACCTGCTCCGGGGAGGGGCACCCAGCTGGGGGCTGAGCAGAGAGCTCCAAGTCTGGCAGTGGTGTGCTAGTGGGCAGACCTTAACAGAACCTCCTGATCAGAGCTAGGCCCATGGATTTGGGGTGAGGGAGCAGCTGCAGGGAGCCAGGGAGGGGGGATGGCCGAGGGGCCCTGTGGAGATGAGACTTCCGGGAGGCCCAGTTTGGGTGGGAGAGGAACGTGGACTGCCAGGAGGGAGGCCTGGAGGTGAGGCTCCCAACACGGGCTGGACCCCAAGGTGAGCTGTCAGGCTTGCATGGAGAGCCCAGAGCATCCACAGGAAGAACGTCCCTGCTCCCCCGTGTGCCCCCCACCAAGCGCACAGGATGCAGGCCTGATGCTCTGCTCAAGGTGGGGCTTACTGCATGCTCACCAGCAGTTGCCTTGCCACCTCCGTGTAGGACCCAGGTAGGTGCTGGGTCTCGTCCAAGGTCACCTGTGGGCCTTCGGAGAGTAAACCACGGGGGCTAGGTCCCTAGGCCTCTTGTTCAGTTGTCCAAAATCGGGTGCTGCTTCCAGAGCCTGGGGACAGCTTGTGGGCCTTCCTGGGGGCCCGTGAGGCTGACCCAGGTAGGAGGTGGGGCTGCCCCTCCTGCTCAGGCTGTGGCAGGGCATGCACACTGGCAAGGCTGTGGCTCAGCTCCTGCTTGCTGGCCCTGGTTTTAGCATGTCTGGCACAGGCGCTGCCCACTGGGCTTCACCCTCAGGCCGTCATCCACTCATCCAGCAGCCCTCCTTTACAGAGGAGGAAACTGAGGCGGGGGGGCAGAGACTCCTTGGGCCCACACACAGCTGATTCCAGGAAGCATGGACATCGGCTGCTGACCATGGCAGTGACAGCCTCTGTCGTGGTCTGACCTGCAGGCAACTCTCAGAGCAAGGCCAAGCTGCACCTTTGCTCCTCCAAGAAGCAAGACTCAAAAGCCGATGTCCCCCAGAAAGCAGACTTGGAGGAGCCTCTGAGCCCTGCCCTGCCTCAAAGCAGCAAGCTGGACAAAGGCCCTGGGGCACAGGGGCAGGCTAAGTAAGGCACACGAGGGCCCAGGCCCAGCACCAAAAGCAATTTGGCTTCCAAGTTGTTTGCTTTTGAGACAGAGAACAATGAGCAAGGTTGCGAGAACCCACTGTGGGAATGTCTGGCCTGGTTAGAAAGAGCAGGTTACAGCGGGTGGCTTCCCTCTAACAGTTGCCACACACTGCATATCCTGCCACAGCCTGGCCTGCGAGGCCAAGGCAGGACCAGGCTCCAGTGACACCCCAAGTTCCTGGGACTACCAGGGAAGCAGTAGTGAGACTGGGGACTTGGCATTTTAAAAGGGGACCCTGTTGTTCCCCTGGGCAGGGCAACTAGCAGCACAGGTTTCTGGGTCCCTGCACACATCCTCTGCTCCTCAAGGGGAGGAAGGGACAGGCTCGGGTCACGGCTGGCCCGAGATATCCGCCCCCACTGACACCCGGAGCCCTGGGGCCAGGAGCCTCCTCCTACCTGGCCCGGTGCAGGGCGGGCGTGGCCCTGAGGAGGGGAGGTGGCTGGGTGGTCAGACCCGTCCGGGCCAGGCTGCAATGACTTTTCAGAGACGAAGTGGAGACCTCCAATATGGGGGCCGCCCCTGCGACGGGCAGGCAGGTGGCGGGGGTGTCCCCCCCGATGAGCCTGCCCCTGCACCTGCGCAAGCCCACCACGCTGCAGCAGTGTGAGGTGGTCATCCGCCAGCTGTGGAACGCCAACCTGCTGCAGGCCCAGGAGGTGAGGGTCCGGGCGGCGGGGGCGGTCCCAGGGCCTCCGCAGGCCCCTCCACACGCCTCTCCTCACCTTCCAGCTGCAGCACCTCAAGTCCCTCCTGGAAGGGAACCATGGGCCCAAGGTTGCCCCCGAGGAGCCTGGGCCCAGCTCTCCTAAGTAAGTGCCTGGCCACGCCCACCCCCCACTCCCCCGTGGCTGTGGAGCCTGGTACCCTGAGGGTCATGGACCTGTCCTTCCCCAGGGACCAGGAGGCCCCGCAGTTCCCCAAGGTCCCAGTCAAGGGCCTTGCTAAGAAATGGTGAGTCCCACCAGCACTGGGGGAGAGGGGACAGGCTCAGGGCAGCACAGGCCACTGCGGCAGGTGCTACCAGTGACCCCCCCACACCCCCCAGCCTGCTGCTGAGCCCGATGCCCGTGGCGGAGAAAGCCATTCTGCCTGCGCTGAAGCAGACCCTGAAGAGCAACTTCGCTGAACGGCAGAAGAGGCTGCAGGTGGTGCAGAGCCGGCGCCTGCACCGCTCCCTGCTGTGACGGGGGCTGCTGTCAGCCAGGCGCTGGCCCTCCCACCCTCCTAAGGCAAGCTCGAGTCTGAGATCAACAAAACTCGCGATCAAGATCTCAGAACTGAGAAATGGTTTATTTTCTTGCTCCAATTTTGCTGTCCTGCATTTGCACAGAAGCATATTATGACATAAGCATCACCCTGCCTGTTAAAGATTGAAAATAAAGTTTGTTTCTCCAGATTGCTCACCTGAGTCTTCACTGGTGACCAGGTATCACTTCCCCGGTTGTTTTGTCCCCAACTCTGCTCCCTGCTAATCTGAAAAGAACCTGCCCTTACTAGGTAAATCCCAGCTCATCTCAGGACCTCAGTCCCAAACTTTGGCCGTCCTGGGAAAGGGATGCTCAGGCAAAGCATCCCCGGTGTCTGTGGGGCCGAGGGAGGCCCTGGCTGCCTTCCAGTGTGTCCCTGGGTCTCCCTCCTGCCCAGCCTGGACTCTTCTGGGGGCAAGATGCTTCCTCAGTGCTTGTTTCTGCTTTGACTCTTGATAAACCCTGCTGGACAAGCCTTCCAGGCTGGGCTGGGCTGGGCTGTCCTTGGAGGCCCATGGCCAAGGCCCATGTGCGGGGGCTCACGCCACCCCTCTTCACAAGCCCTCCTTTTCCTGCATGGCAGCTGCTATGTTCTACTGAGGTGGTCGGCTTGGTACCCTCTCTGCCCTGCCAGGCCAGATCCCAAATTCCTCAGCACTGTCAGCCTTGTCTTCCGGAAGCAGGAACACTGCCTGGAAACCTGGTGGGTGAGCTGGGCCTTGGGGGCAGGAAGAACGCCGGGTGTGAGGAGGGTAAACTAAGGGTCCTAACATGGGCCTGTGTCCACCACAGGCCTGGTCCTGACAGGACAGCGGGCCCCGGGCTCGAGGAGGAAGAGGAGGGAGTGCAGTGACAAACTTGTGACCAAGACAGGAATGAGGTGTTTATTATAAGAACCACAGGTGACGTAGTATGCACATACAAAAGGTGGAGGGCCGTCACGATGGGCCGGGGGCAGATGCTGGGGGTAGGGTAGGGGTGCTGCACCTGTCCGCAGGGGGCTTCACGCCCTGCAGCAGCGGAAGAGCAGGTGCTCCTGTGGCCTGAGGCTCGAAACTGGCTGTCCCAAAACAGGCTGGGTAGGCAGCCCCGTGGCAGCAGCCGGGCTGGTCACTTGGTCCCGCACAGTGAGGCCGAGGGAGGGCCTCTCAGGCCCCTATGGGCTTGAGGGAGGTCATGCCCGTGAGTTATAAGCCCTGCAGGCAGGCATCACACCCAGCCACCCTCAGGCCACACTGTTTCTCCCAGGTGGAGACCCCACCCCCATCCCAGAATTCCCTGTGATGAGGCCCCATTCCAGAGGCCAGGTCGTCTGAACTCAGAACTGGGATCAGAGACTGCTGTGTGTTTAAGGGCTTCCTACAGGAGCAGGCAGAACTGTGCTCCTGCACCCACACGAGGCGCTCCAACAAGACCCGGAGACCCCCCAGGTTTCCAGAACGGCCCTGGACGTGAGACCTGCAGGACACGCTGGGCCCCAGGGAGAGCAGCCGGAGGCACGAACAAGGCAGCATTAGTGTCTGTCACCCTGCAGGGAGTCCTTGTGGAGACTCTTCTCTAAGAAAGAAGCCGGCACCCTCTCCCTGACTCAGCTGCCTGTCCGAGAACTGTACAAGTGTGGGAAAACGTCCCGCAGGTCCCCAAGGCAGAAGATAAAAGCAGGAAGCTAACCTAACCCCAGGTTCTCTAAAGAACCCCACACCTAGAAATGTCCGATACAAGGCTGGCATCTCCAGCAGCTCCCGGCAGGCGGCCCGAGGAGAGAGCTGCTGCTACGCAGCCGAGTGGCAGGCCTGCTGGATGCTCTGTGCCCAGGTGTTGAGCAGGGCTGTGACTGAGTGCTTGTCGGGGAGCTGTAGCAGCCGAGAGGTCATGAACTGGTGCACTGACCGCAAGAAGGGGTTGGCATCTGCAACAGAGAACAGAGGGCCACCACCCGCCCTCCAGTAAGGCAGCCGGGGGCTGGGACATGGGGCCTGCCCATGCCCACTCAACCATGCTCAGGTCCCAGCCGTGCCCGGGGCCATCAGGGAAAGACCTGGATCTGGCCCTGGGTCTGGACACCCCTGGGTCCCCATGCTGGCCCCACTGCCCCCGAGCTCCTGTGGCGACCAGAGCCTCTGCACCTGCACGCCGGCCCGCAGCCACCTCGTTCCCCAACATGGCTGCCCGCGAGTTGCAAGGCTGGGGAGTGGGGGGAATGGGACACAATGGGGGCACAGAGACCCTTCTCTCTCCAAGTAGTGCTAGGTCACCCACTTATCTGTGCCAAGGGAGCTACCGAGAGAAGGAAAGGCCTCAGAGGCCTGTCCCATGGCTCAGGAAGCCCTGGCCGCCCAGAGCTGGCCCCTTGCCTACCCACCCCGCTCACCCACCATACTGCCACTGCCGGTCAATCCACAGTGGGCTCTGGGCAGGGTAGTCTGCGGGCACGCTGAGCTCCAGCGGCGGCACGCTGGGGAGTTCCTTGTCATCTGCAACACAGGAGGTTGCCCTTGACCCTGACCATGCTCTGAGCCCTGCCCCAAAACACATGACCCCAGAAGGTTCCCATGAAGCTGGTTGCAAAGCCCAAGGCCACTCTAACTCTCTAGTTTCTGCCTCCTCCCTTAAAACTTGAAACAGGCAGAGACATCCTGGATTGGGTGGAGCAAGGGGTCCCGGGGCACACCAGGGGAGAGGTAGCCATCAGGGTCTCCCCTGCACTTGTTTCCAGTTGAGGGTGTGTGGGGATGTGGGCTCATGCCCTGGGGTCAGGTGGGCCAGGGCCTTGAGGGGACTGGGGAGTTACGACACAGAGCAGTGTAGCCAAGGACAGGGCCTGAGTGGGTAGGTGGGTGCTAACTGGCCGTGGGTGGGAGGGAGAGTGTGTGTGTGCAGGGAAGAGTGCAGGCTGGGACAGTGTGGGGCTGTAGTCAGGGGGCTGGGCCCTGCTGAGGAGTGTACCCGGGAAGCTTGGTGCCCCTCACAATGGGCCCAGGAAGCGGCAGAGCCACACCAGAAACTTGGTCAGGGCTTGCCCTCGTGACACTCACCCAGCTTGCAGATGAGGTGGACAGTGCCATTGTTACTGCAGTGTGAGGGGTCCAGGTTCACCAGGAACTTGGGGTCGAGCCTGGCCACCTCGCCCTGGAGCACATTGGGAATGCTCTGCCGCTCGTCCTCGTCAAGCCTGCGCTTCCGGGAGCAGACCGCCGGGGCCCTGGGGGAGGTGGTGTGATGAGCACTGGGCCCACACCACCCCTGCCCCTGCTGGGCCCCCACCCCAAGCCCCAGGCGACGCATACGTGATGGGTGGGCCGTGGATGGCTGTCATGGCCGGCACGAAAGTGCGGTACAGGGAGTGGTTGAAGACCGGTGAGCGAATGTTGGCCAGGACAGCTTCCAGGAGGGGCTGGCACAAGTACTGCTGCTTGGTCGGCGGCACCGGGGGCGGAGGCGGCGTGGGCTGAGGGCAGGACAGGTGGGGTCAGGCTGCCTGGGACTCATGGCCGCACACACTCTTCAGAGTGCTTTCCAGATCCCCAAATCCCTCATCTCGCACACCCATCAGACTTCCCAGTACTGCCCCACATCCCCACCCCATGCTGGCACTTCCTACAGGCAGCTGCCGGGTGGCAGCGGCACAACCCCCCCCAGCCCAGGAAGTGGAGGAAGCTGCTCCCATGTTCCCACATCCATGCTTCCACCCCATCCTCACCAGAGCTGCCCTGAACCTGAAACAAGAACCCCCTGGGCAGGGACCCAGGCGGAGTGACAGGCCCCCCTGCACAGAGCACACAGCTGCAGGCTCCAGGTCCTTGTGGGTGTGCCCTGCTGACCTCTTAAGGGCTGCCCCGGCCGTAGGCAGTGCCACACTCACCACTGCCATGTCATTCTTGAGCTTCTCCAGGGCGATCTCACACTTTTGCAGGGTTTTCAGGGGACACCTGCAGGGAGAGAAGAGGCAACATGGGTGGCCGTCGGCACTGGAGGGTCACAGGGAACATGTGCCAGTTGTAGGCCACCAGATGCCTCAGCAGACCCCAGAGGCCGGGCAGGTGGGCTGCAAAGACCCTGACTTCCTTCCCAGCAGCCCCATGGCTCAACCCAAGAGGTCCTGGAGCCCCTCCGGCTCTGACAGGCCCCGGTCTGGCAGTGACCAACATTCTGCCCATGTAAGCAGAACAGGGGAACCTTCTCGAAGGAAAGAAGGGGAGAAGAGCCTGAAAGAAAACAGGGAGAGGGAAGTGACCCACAGGCCCACGCATGTGCGGCGTCTGTGCAGTGGCCGACTCTGGTGCTCAGGGCAGCAGTGGCTGGCAGGGTGGGCCCCTCAGCCCATTTCCAGAAAACAAGAGACAAGTTGAGGCCTGGGAGAATTTGCTTCTCACGTGCAAGGTCTTGTTTCACTCTCCCAACATGTGCAGGCCACAGCCATGCCTGCTGCAGATGGGGTGACAAACTCAGTTGCTTGCCCCAGGTCACCGGCAAGTCAGGGGCAGAGCTGAGGTCCGAGAACAGACCGAGACCCGACACAGGCCAGGCAGAGTGGGAGCACCCAGGGAGCAGCGGCTGAGCAGGGTCAGGCCCGACAGCCACAACGTGGCCAGCGACCTGGCTGAGCGGCAGCTGTGAGGGCTGCGGGGATGGAAGCGAGGTGGTGCAGTCTGGGCTTCCTCAAGGGGCCGGGGCTTAGTCAGTGCAGATACAGTCACTGGGAGCCCCTGAGAGCGGTCCCTGAGCACCTCTCCCTGGCCACCACCACCATCGTCATGGTAAGCATGCCTTGGGCAGGGCCGGACCAAGCAAGCACCCAGGGACACTGTCCTCCCAAGGGTGCTAGGGGCAAAGCTCACCGCTTGGAGGGGTCTGTCAGAATGTCCAGAAGGCTCTTCATCTTACTCAGGTCCTTTTTTCTGTCTGGGACAGAAGAAGGAATACTAGGACACGGGCCCTGGGCGCCTGCGCCGCTCCCCCCAACCCTTAGCCCTGCCCCCACCTTCGTTCTTGTCGATCTTGTTGATCATGCGGCGGAGGGGCTCGATGTACTTGGACAGCTGCTTCAGCTTGTCCAAATACTGCTGCTCCTCAGCCTGGCTGGAGCCGGCAGGGCTCATGACTGCGCTGGGGTTCACTGTGGGGACACAGGCCAGTGAGCGTGGCCCAGCCCACGTGCGGGCTACAGGCTGAGAGGCCAAGGGGAGAGGGTGGCTCTCAGCTCCTGCAACCCACACGGCCCGTGCGGATCACAGAGGCAGTGCTGGTGATGACTGCCACCCACCCCCATGGCCCCAGGGTCCAGGCCAACTCACCAGGGGTGTTCAAAGGTCCTGGGGACGGGACACTGAAGTTCTGTGGGGTGCGTGCTGTCACAGGGCTCTGGGAAGGCTGAGGCGATGGGCTGGGCAGGAAACTACTGGGCGATGGGGCAGGGCCGGAGCTGCGGTGAAGCAGGAAGCGCTGGGTGAGCCGATGCCCAGGCCGCCCACCCATGGACCGGGGAGCCCCTCCACACCGCCGACCCACGGGCCGGGGAGCCCCTCCATGCCGCCCACCCATGGGCCGGGGAGCCCCAGCATGCCGCCCACCCATGGGCCGGGGAGCCTTGCTGGGTCTACCTGACGTTGGAGCCGGGCTGCGAGTTGGGCTGGCCGGGCTGTGGGGACGGCTGTGGGGGCGGGGGCATCGACTGTGGGGTCTGGGCCTGCTGCCCCGGCGATGGCGAGGACAGCATGGTGAGGCTGCTCTGGCTGACCTGGGGGCAGAGAGCAGGTCAGCCCACTTGCCCGCCCACCTGCAGCTGCCCCCAGCTCTCCCCTCATGGCCTCTACCGCAGCAGCCCCCACAAGCCCACACTCTCAGCCCCTCACCCACACCCTCTAGTCTTTTATAGGACCTTCCTCTCCCAAACACGAACATACCTCACAACACCCCTTTCCCAAACTCTGCACTCACGTGCCTCCACGGGGGGCGTGTGCATGCACACACACATACACACATGCACACACTCGGGGGCCCTTGCCAGCCCCTCTATCTCACAACAAACTGCTCTCTAGCTGCGTTTGGCTTAGGATGCTGCCCCAGCTACTATCGCATCCCTGCAGCAAGGGTGAGCCTGAGGAAGGGTGCAGAAAAACTAACCCCTTCTTTCAGCCAGCCAGGGTGCAGGCAGGAAGGCTGGCTGGGTGGGGGCCCTGCACCCGTCCACGAGCTCCTCAGCCACAGGAGGCCTGACTCAATGGCACTGAGAACGCACCCAGACAAGAAGGTCCCCTGCCCCACCCCCACCTCCACAGGAGGCCCCACTGGTCAGACCAGCTCCATCCCAGCAGGGTGGGGTGCAGCCATGAGCACAGCCCAGCTGGGCGGTCCCTTCAGGAGGGCTCAGCGTTCTCTGACAAACCCCTCTCTGGGACTAGATGAGAGACCTGGAGTCAGAGCCTGGGGAGTCTGGGCTTTGCCCTCGGGCATTCCCGCTGGAATCCTCTCAGGGTCAGCTCTCTGTCCACAGAGCCTCACTGAGGCAGCCTGGGTGGGACACCATGACTGCCCGGGAACCGGGGACAAGGAGTGTGAAATCCTTCCATGTCCTGAGGGAGAAGTGTGTGGTGGCAGTCCTCAGTGGGCAGCCCCTCCTGGGATGCACTCAGCAGGGCCGCACAAAGAGCCCTAGGAAGTGCTGGCGGGCTCCCCCACTCACTCTCAGCAGCTGACTGGTATGTCCCCGTGAGCACTCTGGAAGCCGATTCCGCCCCTCTGGGGCCACGCGCCCGCCTCTCCCACCATGCTCAGGGTAGTTAGAATCCTCTCAGGGGGCTTCTGCTCTCTTGACTTCTTGAATTGGGGGTCAGGAAGGAGCTCTGGGACCAACCCAGACACCCCCCCCCCCGCCCCCGAAGCAGGATGCATGCCCTCCGGCTGCCTCTCTGTGCTCTCAGCCAGGCTCACGGAGGAAAGCGACTTTCCTCTCTTGCTCTTTGGCATCCCTACCCCTTCCCCCAAGACTGCCACATGGAATGCTGGGGGGAGGCTGCTTCGGGGGAACCACTCACCCCGAGTTATATGCAGAGGACACGGCCCCACCATCCTGGTGCTTCCGAAACAAGGAAGTCAGAGTGGTGCCAAACCAAGGCCACTGGGCCCGGTGGGACATCGCTCCATGACCCAGGCCCCTGCCAACTGCTCTGCAGAGAAGTCTCCCATGAGACAAGCAGGAACTCACAACATCCCCACGTAAAATGTGGCTCCTTGCAGAGTCGAGGGACCCCAGTTTACAAGCTCCTGTACTATGGCATTTAAGCAATGTGGTTCAAACTGATTCCAACATATGTCAATGGGTTAGAATCAGGGGCTAGGTTCCCCTGAGCAGGACCTGTCAGCCCTTGTGGTGCTGGGTGCATGGTGAGGCTGGACAGGTGGGGGCTCTAGAGCCAACCCAGGTGCCAATAAAATCCTGCCACCAGGCAGGTAAGCAGGTCATCTTGGGACACTTCCCTGTGGGTGTGGGAACCTGCCTCCAGTTGGGCCTCTCCCAAAGGCTGGCGAATGAGCCCCCCACAGCCCGTGCCCCAACCTGTTGCCTCTGTCTGACAAAGCTGACACGCTGGGGATTTCTCCGGCTTGGCCTGGGCACGAGAGAAAGGCTGAGTGGAGGCTGTGGCGTCAAGGCCCAGAGCTGTGAAACACTGCCCTTTAAACACCAGCACCCCCTGTGGTGGAGTGGCAAGATGCAGGGGACAGGGCCCACACCGTCTGCTCTTCCAAAGCTACGTGTAGGTCTGTGCTCGCAGGCCCCGCACACAGGACACAGCCCCTGCCC
>JAQZBX010085131.1:0-13172 GCA_029593785.1 Cabassous unicinctus | reverse complement strand
CTTCCATATCCTTGTGCCTAACCTCTTTCTCTGGCCCTTAGTGATTTCCAATTTCATTCCATTGTAATCAGAGAAATTACTTTGCATAATCTCAGTCTTTCTGAATTCATTGAGAGTTGTTCTGTGGCCTAGCATGTGGTCTATCTTGGAGTATGATCCATGTGCACTCAAGAAGAATGTAAATCCTGTTGTATTTGGGTGTAATGTTCTGTATATGTCTATTAATTTCAGGTCCTCTAATGTATTTTTTGGAGTATTTGCTTCTTTATTGATTGTCTGTCTAGATGTTCTATCTAGTGGTAATAATGGTGTATTAATGTTCCCTCCTATAATTGTAGAGGCATTTATTTCTCCACTTAGTTTTTCCAGAGTTTGCCTCATGTATTTTGAGGCACCCGATTCGGTGTATAAATGTTTATGATTGTTTTCTCTTCTTGAGAGATTACCCCTTTTACTAATATATAGTTTTGCATTTAAAGTCTATTTTTCCTGATATTAAGGTAGCTACTCCTGCTCCTTTTCGGCTATTGTTTGCTTGTAAAATTGTTTTCCAGGCATTCACTTTCAGCCTCCTTAAATTCCAGGGTCAAGGATGGGTTTCTTGTAGACAGCATATACATGGATCATATTTCCCTATCCATTCTACCAATCTGTGTCTCTTGACTGGTGAGTTTAATCCATTAACATTCAGTGTTATTACTCACGATGAATTTCTTACATCAGCCATATTTTCTATTGGTTAATGTATGTCATATTTTCTTTTTATTTCTCTTTTTGTCTTTTTAGTTGTTCTTACACTCTCCTCCAACTCTGTCTCCCCTGTTTTTTCCTTTTAACTTGTAGAACTTCCTTTAGTATTTCTTGAAGTGCAGGTTCTGTTTTGGCATACTCTCTTCATTTCTGTTTATCTGTGCATATTTTGAACTCTATCATTTTTGAATGCCAGTTTTGCTGGATAGAGAATTCATGGCTGGAAGTTTTTTTTCTTTTAGTACTTTGACTACATCATACCACTCTCTTCTTGCTTCCATGGTTTCAGATGAGAAATCAGCACTTAATCTTATTGTGCTTCCCTTGTATGTGATGGTTCTCTTTTCTCTTGCTTCTTTCAGTATTTTCTATTTGTCTTGTGCATTGTACATTTTGGCAAGTATATATCTTGGAGTTGCCCTGTTGGGATTTATACTATTTGGGGTGTGCTTTGCTTCCTGGGCCTGTACATACACCTCTCTCAATAGGGTTGGGAAGTTTTCAGCCCTTATGTCCTTTAACACTCCTTCTGTTCCCTTTCTCTTCTTTTCTCCTTCTGTGATGCCTACAATGTTTATGTTTGTCTATTTTGTGCTATCAGTTAAAACCCTGAGACCCTGCTGAATTTTTTCTGTCTTTTTATCTGTCTTTTCTAGTATCTGTTTGATTTTTGATGCATTGTCTTTCACATCACTAATTCTTTCTTGTGCCTGTTCAAATCTTCTGTTATGTGAATCCAATGTCTTTTTTATTTCTTGCATTGTGCCCTTGATCACCAACATATCTGTTATCTTTTTATGTATGTCTACAATTTCTTCAGTCTGTTCTCCCAGTTTATTCTTAATATCCCGAATCTCTTCCTTCACTTCATTAAGTTCTTCCATGATATTTGTTTGGAAAGCTTTGATTAGTTGTTTGATGTTCTGTATCTATTCCTGGTTTTCAGTTTATTCATTAGACTGGGCCATGTCTTCCTTTTTCTCAGTGTGGTTTGGAATTTTTTGTTGCCCTCTAGTCATCATTTTATCTTGATGGGGTTATTCAGTTGATTTGCTTATCTGTCTGCTCTAGAGTTTTATTTAGCTGGTGGTTCTGTTTGTGTGCTAAGTTTTCTCTTTGACTGTTTTCTTATTATTTTATATACTTGATTCTTTCTGTGTTCTCTTGAAGGCAAAAGATTAGGGCCAGAGGAATTGAAAGATGTGAGAAAGGAAGAAGGATAATAGCAATATTGATAAATGTTAGAAGAGGGGCTATATAAGACATAGTAAAATGAATATTTAACTCATGTTGGCAGTGTAGAGTAATAAAGAAAAAAGTGGAGTACCTACAATGGACTAGGAAACTAAATAGAAGAAAAAATATATAATGCTTAAGTAGGCCAGAATGATGAAGAGAAAGAAAGAGTAAAGAAAGGGCCAAAGGGAAAAAATTAATAATAATTAAAAAAAGAATAAAACAGAATAGATAGAATAGAAATTGGCACCCTTGAATTTGTGGGCTAATGAAAAAAAGTGGTATGTAAGAAACACAAGAGAAAGCAGAAGGTAGAAAGATGAAGGAAGGAAAAGAGATACTGTTGGGAGACAAAATCAATATAGACAGGGAATGGGAAATCATGGATGAAGAAGCAGAGCAAAGAAACAATCTAGCAGCACCTAATTAAAGATAATAGAACAAAAAAGGGAGGGGGCGTGTAAGAGGAAAGAAAAGCAAGAGACAACAAATAAACAATGAAAAACCAAACAACCACACAAGCAAGCAGTCAAACATAGTTAAGGAAGAACAGTGTTCCTTCTTGGACCCTTATGGAACCTCTCAGCCTACTTGTTTTCATCAATCAATTATGCTGCAAAGTTCTATCTGCAGGTTTTGAGACAGATTTTAGCTATTAAACTAAGTTTTAAAAAAATTTCTTTTTTTTTAAAGTGACTGTTTTTGTTTTTGTTTTTTTTTGGAGAAATAAGGGACCAAAAAGAAGGCCTCTTCTAGACCACCCCCTTCACTGAGGGGACCCTAAATAGGCTCATGGACACTCATCAAGCACTTCCCACTTCCTGGCCTCCCCAGGGGAGCTGAAGTTCTGATGCTTGTCAGTGCAGAATGATACAATTGACTGGCTCTACCCCCTCCATTTCCAAGACTCAGTATCACCGGGCTGTTATATAAATCAAGCTTCCTCAGCAGGTTTGCTTCTCCCCTTAGCCTGGTGCTGCTTCAAGCCAGCTTATTTGCTCCCCAAAACTGTGAAGGGGTCCAGGTAACCAAGCCCACAGAAAGTAAACCCCTATCAACCCTCCACCAGAACCCTCCCCCTCTTGGATTAATGCTCCCTCTCACTGGGTTGCTGTTGGGAGTCAGGGTGTATCCCTTGGCACCTAGGTAAGTCAGCCGTCCTCAGCAGATTCACCACTCCCCTCAGCCTGGTGCCATTTCAAGCCAGCTATTTTTTCCCCCAAAGCCACAAGGGGTTCCAGGCAGCCAAATCCACAGAAAGAAAAACCCTCTTGACTCTCCACCAGAATCCTCCCAGTCTCAGAGAACACTCCCTCTCACTGGGTTGCTGGTGGGAGTTGTGGCTTGTCCCATACTTTTTCTTGAGGGTGGGGCTCAGCCATCTGTGTTGACTACCACAGCCAGGGAAAAAACTCATGATTCTTTCCTGAGCAATCCGCCTCACCATCCAGGTCCCTCCAGATCAATGTCCCCATGGTTCTCACTCCATGTGCCCCCTGCACATACCACTTAGACAGGATCCTGTCCCAATCAGCTGTCCTCTAAGAGTGAGTTAGTGAGTGCCCTCCTAAACCAACACCATCTTGCTCCCTGGAGTTGAGATTTAAGGTAACGCTTCTAGCTATGCCATTTAAATTATCTGACTAGTCAGTTAAAATTAGATAGTAGTCTACAGAAACTTAAAGAATTTTCTTGACAAAATAGTTTTTTCTGGTGTCCCCATATTACATAAAGACTTAAAATATAGATAATATTACATTTTTAATTATATCCTGCTTCTCCTTAATTTTTAGATTAAACCCATTTACCTTTTGATTGAAGTCTGATTTTTTAAAGCTTCTTTAATAAGGGTGGTCTTTTAAAATCAATGCTGCTTTTTCAGCACCTTTAGAGTTGGTAACTTTATCTCTGAATTCCAGATGTCATACAGGCCCTTAAAAATTCTAGGATGCTATTAAGTGATACACTAAGAGTAAAACATCTTAGGACACAGAAATAATAACTAGGGTATAATTATTTCAGGTATAAATATGACTCCTGCAAGAACTTACAATCTAGGACCTAATTTCATTATGAACATTTTAAATAAAAATGTGTCTAGATATCATTAACAACCGACCATTGTAAAAGTTTTGTTTCATTTTACTTTTACCTTTTTACCAAGAGTATGTTAATCAATAGGTGAAACATAACTTGTAGACTTGAATTGCATCTATTTAAAGTCCCTTTTTTTTGAGAGAGAGAGTTTAAACTATAATGTAAATTATAATCCACATTTAATGGCAATGTTCCAATATGTGTTCATTAATTGTAACAAATGTACCACAATAATGAAGGATGTTGTTAATGTGGGAAAGTGTGGGAGGGAGAGGGGTGGGACATATGAGAATCCTTTACATTTTTTATGTAACATTTATGTAATCTAAGTATCTTTTTAAAAATGCTTATTTTAATTCTTATAGCAAGCACTAAAAAGTTAATACAACAGTAAATCATAATTAAGTAAATAGGTATGATAAGTGATATCATAAAAATCCTGGGAAATGGATGTGGCTCAAGTGATTGGGCTCCTGTCTACCATATAGGAGGTCCAGGGTTCAATTCCTGGGGCCTCATGGTGAAAGGCAAGCTGGCTCACATGGTGAGCTGGCCTGAGTGGAGAGCTGGTTCACATGGAGTGTTGGTCCTCACAGGAGTGCTGGCCTGTGCAGAAAGCTCATGCAGCAAGATGATTCAACAAAAAGAGACACAGAAGAGAGACAATAAGAGATGCAGCAGACCAGGGAGCTGAGGTGGTGCAAGAGATTGAGTGCCTTTCTCCCACTCCAGAAGGTCCCAAGATCATTTCCTGGTGCCACCTAAAGTGAAGACAAGCAGACACACAAGAACACACAGATTGCAGACAGAAAGCATAAAATAATGAGGGGGGAATCTTAATTTAAACCAATAGATAGAAGAATCACTTGCCAAAAATGAGTGATAGTTACTGACTACATGTGACAGTGCTTGAGTAAATAGACTTGGATTGTTAACATTTGGTTGGTCTTCATTTATTTCCAAAATGCCAATTTAATCAAGTCTGTTGAAAATGTTCAAGCCTTTTGTATATTATTGTTTATTTTTTTTTAATCTTCCATTAATTATTGAGAAGATGGAATTCCAAGAAAATGGAATTTCTTGTAGAATTCTCAGTTTTTCTTTATGTATTTAAAACTACATTATTGAAGTCATAGTCAATTGATAAAAATAAATAAATAAATGAATAAGACAAAACAAAACAAAATATAATGTGTTCCCCCCACACACAAAAAGTCCCTTTTTGTTGAAGATGAGCTAATTGCATGCTATTTTAGATAAGCCTCAGAACAAAACATTATAACTGATAAGATATTGGTTGTTTTCATAGCATCACATTTTTTCTAAGAATAACTAAAACTATAAAGAATAACATTATGCATGTCAGTATTAAGATAGAATGGACAGTGAGAATTTTAAAAGTCATTAAATTTTCATACCATCACCAAACACATAATACACAAATACACATTTAAATGCATACTTAAATACATAATACACAAATACACATTTAATTTCTCCTTCATGTTTTCTCTTTTAGAAAGATATTGTTTACCACAAATAAATTCAGTAATACTGGAAGAAAACTATTTTTCTAGTAAATTGTATCAGAACCTAAGTTTTCCAATAGAATCAAGATTATCTTCTCACTACCACTACCTTAATATAATTACATGTTTATAGGAACATTAATATCCCCACCTTAAGGTTATATTACTTTTAACAATGAAGGTGACTTTTAAAAACTTCAGAGCAGTATATGTAATATGGATAGTGTGTGATATAGGCAGTTAAAACCAGATTAGATATCATTTTATAAATAATATTTCCCTTAGCAGTAAAAATAAGTCTACACACTCACAATAGACTTAGGAAATAAATACTGATTATGCACAGTATTTTGTGACAAGCCAGTTTTATGAAAGGAAATTTAACACCTTGATAAAAATACTGATCAAAGCAAAGTGTGCCAAATAACATCCCATTTAAACTCTTCCACAGTTTAAACAAGTATTATGAGCTTTCAGTTTTGGAATATAATTTTCATTGTCAATTAAAATATAAATATATTGATAACCTTACTTTTCATAAACATATATATTTTAAAGCCTCACTTTTTACAAGGTGAATGAACAAATTCTTTTGTAACAGTTTGTAATTAGTGATATCCTTAAGGGTTTTATTAGAATATTAAAAGTTGTCATGTCTGAAAGTTATATTTAAACAACCCTCTATTTATCTCAGTGACAAATAAGTTAGTAAACTAGTTTGGAAAAGACTTAATTCCAAAATAGCAGTGATTCTGTATCTTTTAAAAACCATTAAGGATATTATGAAGCCATTAAAATAAGGCACACATTATTCATCTTTATATATTTTGATTGTTTCAAAGGGCTTTTGTATCCTTCCACTAAAAAAAAAAAAACCCAGACATCCAGGAAAATGGCAGACTAGAAAGACACAGGACTCTCTTCTCTCTTCGAAAAATAGATAGAAATGACCTGGAAAAAATCTTCTGGATTTAGGACAGCAGGGGAATGCTGGACACCACCCAAAGGAGAGATGGGCAAAGGAGAAGATTGATGATGACAAAACTGTGAGTTAAAAGCCACAGCTGGGGAAGTAGATGTGGCTCAAGCAATTGGGCTCCCATCTACAATATAGGAGGTACAGGGTTCAATTCCCAGGGCCTCCTGGTGAAAAGCAAGCTGTCCCGTATGGTGAGTTGGCCCAAGAGGCAAGCTGACACACACAGGAGTTGTGGCCCACATGGGAGTGCTGCCCCACATGGAATGCTGGCCCATGCAGAAAACTGGCACAGCAAGATGATGCAACAAAAAGATACACAGATGAGAGACAATAAGAGATGTAGCAGAACAGGGAACTGAGGTGGTGCAACATATTGAGCAGCCTGTCTTCACTCTGAAAGGTCCCAAAATTGGTCCCCGGTGATGCCTAAAAGAGAAGACAAACAGACACAGAAGAACACACAGAAAGCAGACAACAAATGCAAAACAATCGGAGGGGTGGAGAGAAAATAAATAAATAAATATTTTTAAAAAGCCACAGCTGAAAATGCCAGCACCCTTACCCTCACTATAGACACTTTTGAATTCTCAGGCCAGCAGCAAGAGATAAAGGGGGTCCAAGGGATCCACTTCACCAGGAAAAGTGAGAGTGAGGGACAAAGCCCAAGGCTGACTCAGCTTTTGACCCACCAATTTAGTCTACTGTGTCTCATGAGCTCTTCCAGGTTGATTGGGGCCATGCCATTGTTTGCCTTGGGAGCCAGCAAGGGACTAAAGAGATTTGACCTTCTCAATCTACCTCTCTACTGACTGAGACTGATTTTTGAGGATACAAGGGGAGTGGAATTATTTCCTACCTGGGAAAAGAGAGGGGGACTGCCAGCAAAGGTTGGAGAATTCCCTCTAAGAAAGTTTGAAATATAAGGCCCTTAGCCTCCAGGCAGGAACCTCTGTCACATTGATCACATCTGTGTTGTAGCAAACAGTCTCTGACCAGGCATTGAACTAAGAGTGCTGCCAAAAAGTGTCATCTGCTGGTGGATCAGGGAAGTGCATGTGAGGAAAGTAAAGATGTAAGAGAGACTTTTCCTGGCATTTACAGCTTCCTCATGCAAAGCTCTAAGAAGTCTGCCTATGAACCACTATTGGGTCCAGGCCCATGATTTGAGCAGCTAACAGGGACAATCCTAAAGACAGAACAGGTTGAACCAAGAATCAAAGAACAGCAGTAATACAGCCTCTTGCCCTTAAAACTCTATGAAAGAGGGAGAAATTGAGCATCTGAATAAACTCACCACTTTAATCAGATGTCACGACATCAGCAAAAACTTACAAGCCATACTAAGAAAATGGAAGAAATGGCTCAAGAAAAGGCATACATCAAAGCCCCAGAAGAGATGCAGGATTTAACACAACTAATCAACAAGATACATATAAATTTCCAAAATCAAATTAGTGAGCTGAAATACAATATAGCTAAAGAGATAAAAGGCATCAAGAAGATATTGAGCATGTACAAAGAAGAATTTGAAAACATAAATAAAAATGTAACAGAGCTCATGGAAATGAAAGACATGATAGGTGAGATGAAAAACACATTAGAAGGAAGTGGAAGTGGCTCAAGTGACTGTGATCTCACCTACCACATGGGAGGTTCTAGATTCGGTTCCTGGTGTCTCCTGGAGAAGATGAGCAAGACAGTGAGTTGGCAAAATGGGCTGGCACAACAGGTTGGCATGACAGGCTGGCATGGTGAGCTGATGCAATAAGATGATGGAACAAGATGATGCAACAAGGAGACACAAGGAGGAAACACAGGAGACACAATAAAGCAGGTGGCAGAGGGTCTCAAGTGAGTGAGAGCCTCTCACCCACAAGGGAGATCCCAGGTTCAGTACCCAGTGCCTCCTGATTAGAAGATAAGCAGTCACAGACAGCACACAGTGAATGTACACAGAGAGCAGACAGCAAGCACAAACAATGAGGGGGACGATAAAAAATTAAAACAAACCTTAAAAGAAAACACATTAGAAGCATAAAACAACAGACTCAAAATGATAGAAGAAAGAATAAGTGATACTGAAGACAGAAGAGCTGAAATTTAAGAGAGAACAACAAAGAGATAAAATAATGTAAAAAATAGAGCAAGGGATCAGGGAGTTGAATGATAGCACACAAAAAAAGCACATATGCATCATGGGAGTTCCAGAAGGAGAAGAGAAAGAAAAAAGGGCAGAAAGATTATTTTAGGAAATTACAGCTGAAAATTTCCCAACTGTCATGAAAGAAATGAAGTTATATGTCCAAGAAGCACAGAACATCTCAATCGGAATAAATGGGAATAGGCCTATTCCAAGACATACTATTCTGAATGTCAAACATCAAAGATAAAGGGAAAATCCTGAGAGTAGCAAGGAAGAAGCAAACCATCACATACAAGGGATACCAAGTAAGACTTAGTGTGAATTTCTCATCAGGAAACCATGGAGGTGAGAAGATAGTGGTATGATACAATTAGAAACTGAAAGAGAAAAATTACTAGCAGAGAATTTGTTATCCAGCAATATTGTCATTCAAATATGAAGGTAAGTTTAAACCTTTCACAAACAAACAGAAACTAAGAGTTCATAAAAAGAATCCAACTTTGCAGGAATTATTAAAGAAAGCCTTACAGCATAAAGAACAAGAGAGGAGAGAGAGGTTTGGAGGAGAGTATAGAAAAAATAATAGCAAAAAGTGTAATGAAAAAAGTAAAAGAGAGAAGAAATATGATATGACATATGAAAACCAAAGAATAAAATGGTAGAAGAAAATAATGCATTTACAGTAATATCACCGAATGTGAATGGATTAAACTTCCCAATCAAAAGATATAGGCAAATGAAATGGATTAAAAAAAACATGAGCCATCCATACACGATTTACCAGAGACTCACTTTAGACCTAGGGATACAAACTGGCTGAAAGTGAAAGGTTGGAAAAAGATACTCCACGCAAATAGTAACGAAAGAAGAGCAAGGGTAGCTATAGTAATATCAAAATAAACAGACTTTAAATGTCAAAAATTTATGAGATACAGAAGGCCAATATAATAATAAAAGGGACAATCCAACAGGAAGAAATAACAGTCATATACATCTATGCACCTAACCAGGGTGCCCGAAAATACAAACTCTGGGAAAACTGATGGGAGAAATAGACATCTTAACAACGATAGTTGGAGACTTCAACACACCACTCACATCATTAGATAGGAAAGCTAGAAATAACATCAAGGAAACAGAGAACTTGAACAATATAATAAACAAGCTGACCTAAAAGATATATACAGAATGTTGCATCCAAGAGCAGTGGATTATATATTCTCCTCAAGTGCCCATGGATCTTTCTGCAGGAAAGATGACATGTTAGGTCACAATGCAGGTCTCAATAAATATAAAAGTTTGAAATTATACATATCACCTTCTCTGATCATAATAGATTGAAGCTGGAAATTAATAATAGACAAGAAAGAGGTAAATTTGCAAATGTGTGGAGGCTAAACAACAGGTTCCTAAATAATCAGTGGGTCAAAGAATAAATTGAAATTGAAACTGAATATATTGAGATGAATGAAAACTAGAACACAACTTATGAAAACTTATGGAATACAGCAAAGGCAGTCTTGAGAGGGAAATTTATAGTCCAAAAATCCTATATTAAAAAAGAAGAAAGAGCTAAAATAAAATATCTAACTGAACAACTGGAGAAACTAGAAAAAGAACAGGAAACTATTCCCAATGCAAGCAGAAGAAAAGAAATTATAAAGATTAGAGCTGAAATAAATGAAATTGAGAACAAAAGACCACAGAGAAAATCAACAAAACCAAAGTTGGCTCTTTGAGAATATCAATAAAATTGACAAATCCCTAGCTAGACTAAGAAAGAAAAACTAGTGAGAAGATGTAAATAAATACAATCAGAAACAAAAGGGGAAAGTTATAACTGACCTCACAGAAATGAAAAGGATCATAAGGGATATTATGAGAAATTGTATGCCAACAAATTAGATAACCTGGATGAAATGGAAAAATTCCTAGAAATGCACAAACAACCTACATTGATGCTACAAGAAATACAAGAACTTAACACACCAATCACATTTAAAGAGATTGACTCAGTCATCAAAAATCTCCCAAGAAAGAAATGTCCTGGACCAGATGGTTTCATAGGGGAACTCTACCAAGCATTTTGAGAAGACTTAACACCAATCCTGTTTAAACTCTTCCAAAAAATTAAAGAGGAGGGGAAAAAATTACACATCACATTTTGTGAAGTCAATATCACCCTAATACCAAAGCCAGATAAAGACACCACAAGAAAAGAAAATTACAGACCCATCTCTATAATGAATATATATGCAAAAATTCTCAACAAAATGCTTCCAAATATAATCCAAAGGCATATCAAAAGACACACATCACAACCAAGTGGGATTTATTCATGGTATGCAAGGTTGGTTCAACATAAGAAAGTCAATCAATGTAATTAACAAATTGAAGCAAAAAACCACATGATCATCTCAATCGATGCAGAAAAGGCATTTGACAAAATCCAGCACCCTTTCTTGATAAAAACACATTGAAACTTAAGAATAGAAGGAAAATTCCACAATATGATAAATGGCATATATGAACAACCCACAGCCAACATAGTACTCAATGGGGAAAGACTGAAAGATTTCCCTCTAAGATTGGGAAAAAGACAAGGATGCCTACTTTCACCGTTGTTAGTAAACATTGTACTAGAAGTTCTAGGTAGAGCAATAAAACAAGAAAAAAAAGTAAAGGCATTCAAATAGGAAAAGAGAAAGTAAAACATTCACTCTTGCAGGTGACAAGACCATATATTTAGAAAATTCTGAAATGTCTATAACAAAGCTACTTGTGCTAATAAATGAGTTCAGCAAAGTGGCAGGACACAAGATCAACCCTCAAGAATCAGCAATGTTTCTGCACACTAGTATTGAACAATCTGAGGAGGAAATCAGGAAAAAATTCTATTTACGTAGCAACAAAAATATTCAAACAGCTAGGAAACAATTTAAACAAAGAAGTACAAGACATATACAGAAAACTACAGAGGGGACCAAGATGGCAGTGATCTAGGTGGGTACTCACGAAATAGATCTCCAGGGATGGCTGATTGTGGACAGGGTCCTGCCCGAGGGTCTGTGCTGTGGGCGCATGGAGTGAGAAGCTTGGGTCATCTAGCAGCGGGCAGATCGATGGCGTGGAGTGATCGGTGGAGATTAGTGAGTTTTGAGCCTGCCTGTGGTGGTCAACACAGATGGCTGAGCCCCACCTGCACAGAAAACAGCTGGCTGTAGCCGCGGATCCTACATCCGTGACTCCTGCTGCCTGCCAGCATGAGGGAGCATACTCTGAGGGAGGGAGGGCTCTGACAGAAGGTGGAGAAGGGTTTAACTTCTATGGATTTGGCTGCCTGAACCCCATCATATTTTGTGGAGCAGATAAGCCAGTTCGAAACAGTGCCAGTCTGAGGGGAGAGGTGAAACTGCTGCGCAAACTTGATTTACCCAGCAGCCCGCTGACACTGAGGCCTGGCCCCAGAGGGGGCGGGGTCAGCCAATTTTATCATTCTGCACTGACAAGCATCAAAGCTTCAGCGCTTCTGGGGAGGTAAGGAAGTGAGTAGGGCTTGATTAGTTTCCACAACCCTATTTAGGGTCCCCTCGATGAAGGGGGTGATCTAGCAGAGGACTCCTTTTGGGTACCTTATATGCCCCCCTCAAAAAAAATAAAAAAAGACAGTCACTTTAAAAAATGAATTCCTATTCTTTATTTAGTATACTACCAAAAATCTGCCCCAAAACCTACAAATAGAACCCTGAAGGGTAATTGATAAAAGCAAGAGTATCCACAAGTACACTAGAAGGAACACTTCCTCCTTAGCTTTGTTTGACTGCTTGATGGTGTGATTGTTTGGCTTTTCTTGGTTTATTTGTTGTCTCTTGCTTTTCTTTCCTCTTTCCTCCCCCTTCTTTTTTCTTTCACTTTTTAAAATTAGGTGCTGCTAGCTTTTCTCTTCTTTGCTGTGCTGCTTCTTCAGTGATTTCCCATTCTCTGTCTATACTGATATTGCATCACAAGCTATCTCTTATCCTTCCCTCATCTTTCTGCCATCTGCTTTCTGTTGGGGTTCTTACACACCATGCTTTTTCATTAGCCCACAACTTAAGGGTGTCAACCTATATTTTATCTATTTTGTTTTCTTCTTTTTTTAAATCAATATAAGCCTTTTCCCTCAAGCCCTTTCTTTACTCTTTCTCTCCCTCCTCCTCATTCTAGCCTTCTAAATCATTGTATATATATTCCTCTATTTGGTTTCCCAGCATAGGTACTCCACTTTTTTTCCTATTACTCTACACTGCATACACAAGTTAAATATTCATTTCACTAAGTCCTATTTGGCCCTCTACTAACTTTCATTACTATTACTATTATTCTTCTTCCTTTCACTCTTTCTTTCGATTCCTCTGGCACTAATCTTTTCCCTTCAAGGTAACATAGAAAGAAGCAA
>JAQZBX010085130.1:0-13168 GCA_029593785.1 Cabassous unicinctus | reverse complement strand
GGAGAACCTGTTAACCTCATCTGGGTTTAGTATTTACAATTGCATGAAAGTCAAAGTGGTGACTTGTAGAAAGAGGCTGTATAATTTAGTGCTAAGAGTGTTTAATCTGGAATACTGCTGCCTGTGTTTAAATTCCAGCTCTGCTGCTTGCTATCTGTGAGAACGTGGGTCAGATACTGTAACCTCTCTATTCCTCTGATTCCCCATCTGTTAATATTTGGTACCATTATAATACCAACCCCATGGGGGCATTTTGTGAATTAAATAAATCCACTTACTCAATTGTTAAGTGACTGTGCTAAAAACTGTATCTGGAATCCAACAAGTGCTATATAATGTTAATCATTATTATTGGGTATAACTTCCTTCAGCTTCTTTAAATGAACGCTTTTCAAGTTAGAGGTATTTCTCCTTTGTAATTTCTTCTGAAATTATCTGTCAATGTTGACACCGCTTTAAAAACATGATTATTTTGATATTTACATCCAGAAATATTTTTCCTGACATAATATAGGTCAATAAATATGCATTTTTCAAAATAATTTACACAGAATGCTAAAATACGTATTTATTTTTGTCACTTGTGATCCCTCTGTTGTCACTATTACAAATAAGAAATGACAATAAATCTGCATTTCTACTAATGCATGTATGTATTGAAAAAGTATACTCAGATTAAATAATCACTTTATTTTCTTTTGGAACTGTCAACATTTATGAAGCCTTTATAATTTCTGCCAACTTGAGATCCAATTTCTGATATTTTCCCCCATGCTTGGTTAGTTTCTTGTTCTCAAGTAAGTGATAAGTTTGACATGCCCTATTTAAAATTAGGCAGGGATTTCCATATTTTTCTAATGCACGATATAATGCTAAAATATAAAAGTGCCATGTCAGTCTCTTTCCCCAAAAAGTGTTCTCTCTGGAAAAAGAATATTTCCTTCAGTATTTTGAATTACAGTTACTCCAGAAATCCTAACAGCACATTAATGTTGTAGAGATAACATAAAATAGATTCTCACAGGAAGAGCAGAAACGACCGCATTTCTTGAGAATAAATGAGTTGTTGTTGTCCTGCATAGAACACAAAATTACTTTAACCCCAACTGGCATAAAGGGATTAAAAATTTTAACAGTCTTCTCAATATAATACATCTTATCACAATAAGCACAGTATCCAACTACAAAAACAAATAAATCAATTACTTATTGGATAATAATATATATATTTATAACAGATGATATTTCTAAGAGAATCTTATTTCTTGTTTTGAGAACACTCTACTTTTCTAACCTAAGATCTACTCCATGGAAAAGTACCTATAAGCATGATGTAGTATTAAATTGAATGCCATTTTTTCATTAGACAAACTTGCATAGAAATATTCTTAAAAGAAAGTTCATCACAGCTTTGTTTATAATTGCAAATAGTCTCATCATTCAACAACAGCAGACACAAAAATTTTCTAAATCCAACAATAAAATAACAGGCAACTGTTGAAAGCATGCTGAATAAATACATTTTGCTATTCTCCAAACTTTTATTAGATTACTAAACAGAATATACCACAAGATCACATTTATGTAAGTAATTCATCTGAGTATATGCATTGATATAACTTTTGAATGTAGAGAGAGACAGAGTTATAGAAGTGTATATATAAAATATGCCAGACCAAATACTTTATATGCATTATTCAAGGAGGTGAAGAATTAAAGCCCAAGAAAGTTACTTCTTTAGTTCAAGTTTACACAGTTATTAAATCAGGAATTCCCTCATATGATCTGTTCCTCTGAGTGCTACGCTAAACTTGCACTTTGTAGAATAAAGAAAAGCTATAATAAGGGGTAATAACTTATAAAAAGTACAAAACAATAATGAAACCCAAGTATTTCCTGAAGAATAATAGTGGAAAAAAAGAAATTACTTAACTAAAGGAATAGTTGTGCATATTGCCTTCCATCCTCATTCATTTTATGCCCAACTCTCTATTTTGAATTCCTCTTAATGCATGTTTCATAAATATTGTGAATTTATTTCTATATCTTCTATATTGTTTCATCAGTTCATGCTTTTAAGCCCTTTGGTAAAGCTTGTAACTTTTAAACAATTTTACCCTGTGGGAGGCTGGTGTCACAGTTTATAATGTTAGTACTAAGCCTGTATTAGAGAAGCCTTGGTCTGCATTTTTAAAAAATGCATATTAGGTGCAGAATGCATTATACAAATATGTCAATGTAGTAAGATGTAATAAGATGCTACATTGTGGGTGATACGTGCCTACAGACTTGTGAATGTGCAAGTATGAGATGGATTGAGATCTGCAATAGCCCTCCCGAATAAAAAGCAGCAAAAATAAATGAATAAATAAATAATTTAGCAAGTTTAATCTTGATCACGTTTCATTTCTCAATTTTATTTTTATTATTATTGTTTATTAGTGCCTTCTGTTTTAATTGTTGCTTAACAATGAATGACAATATATTTGCATTGCCATATGTATGCCTTTCATAAATTTTGCAGAGCTTAGCATGGGAAAGGCTGATATACTGAAACCTATAATAGAAAAGTCTCACATTAACAAATTATACTTGTCAAAATAATATTAAAACCAGGAATTCAAAAATGGCCTTATTTTTTCCTTCTTGCTTTGGGCATTATTCTTCTTTGGTGACTTAGTGCAATATGTCTGTGTGTTATACTGCTATACCACACGTTCAAAATCTGCTAAGTCTTTATTCGGAAAAGTATTTAGGGTTACTCAAGACATTTAAAACACTACTTTGAATAAAGGAAGTATACAAGGAGTAAAATAGCTATTTTGCCTTTTATAAATCATCAGAGCAAATTAAGCAACATATATCTTTTACCTTAGAAAACAAAACTTGAAATTTCGTTTGTAAATATATCTTCATTATTAGTCATTTTCTTCAAAATGTGTTGAGGCATTTTTTTTTTCCTTTGAGACCTGAAAGCACACAGCAAAATCAGTTAAATTTCAATTGTATAGTGTGCTGGTTTGAGTCTTTTGTGGGACCCAGGAAATTCTGTTCTTAAAGTGAACTCATTCCTGTGCCTATAAACCCATTGTAGATGGAACCTTTCAGTTAGATCACTTCAGTAGGGCGTGACACAAGGTGAGTGTTAATCCTTTCCTGGAGTCTTTTATTAAAAGAGGAATAAATGCTTCAGAGACAGAGAGAAGCAGCAGAGACAAGAATCCCTGAGAGGCTGAGAGAGAGGTCTTGAAGGTGGGAGACTGGAATCAGTGGAACCACAGAGGCATGGAAAAAGACCTCCCAAGCGGCTGTAAAGAGAGAGATAAGGCCTGGAGGAGAGAAGAGAGATAAGCCATGTGTCTGATGGCCACTGCTGAGCTTGGGGAGAAAGGGAGCTTCGCCTCTGGAGGGGAAGGCAGAGCTACCATTATTCCTTGCCATATGCCTGATCACCCACAGCTGTAACTCAGTGAGACAGCATCTCTTGATGGTGCCTTGATTTGGATACTTCCACGGCCTCAGAAATTTTTTTTTTTTTTTTACAAGGCACCAGGGATTGAAACCAGGACATCATACATTGGAAGCAGGCACTCAACCACTGAGTTACACCGGCTCTCCAGAATTGTATCCTTTTAACCTAATTGCCATTATAAAGCCAACCCATTTCTGGTAGATTGTTCCCAGTACCATTTAGCAAACTAAAACAGATAGTTATATTCAAGAAGATAGAAAGGGAATCATAAATCATGCCTTTATTTCACAGATTATTTGCTAAGTGTCCCATTATTTCTATATAAATAAGTTATAACACCTCTGGTATATTATTCAGAGACTTTGCTGCTCTTTGAGCAAACATATTAAATACATAAAAGAAGGATTACATACACAAATGCTTAAATATGTCTTAAATGAGGAAAGAATTATTTGTTCAGGGAAGGAATGAGGAAAGGAAGGAAATAGTGGGTGCCTGTACCCATTTAAAAGAGGCATCTACAAGGCAGTTCCAGTCAATGTTTGCCATGTGGGAATGGAATGCAGGCCCAGTTTGGCTACATCTTCAGATTTTCAAGAAAAGCCAGATATTCTAATTTCATATGAAATAAACCAGTTTTAGAATATTGGCAACTAATTAATTTTTTATTTTTTAGTTTTTTCACATTGTATAGACCGAACATATCTGTGGGATGGATTTGTCCAGTGGGCTCTTGATGACGTCCTTTGGCTTAAAATAAATGATTCAGTAACAATTTGCAAGGACACCCCAGTATGGTTTAGAATGGGTTCTCAACTTCAGTAACTTTTTTTTTTTAAATCCTTAAATAGACTAAAACCAAGAATAGAGCATTTTTCAATGCAACAAGATACATTTAAAATGAAAAAGAAAAATCAGCTGTTTAAGTATTAGTTTAGAAAATATATGAATGGGACACTTCATATGAACAAAATCACACATGAAATGTAGCAGAAAGATTTTGGGTAGAAAGTAACTGTAACAGGAGTAATCAAGTACCTTAAAAGAATAGGCTTTTGTGGACACAGGTTCTCTGAGCTGACAAATCTTGAGGTACATATCACAGTGTATTAGAAAGACTAAAAGGAGGGAGATCCAATATGCACATACCAGGTACTACACAATTTATGTTACATTTTGCTCTTATGTATTGTTTCATCATTAAATTAAGTTTCTGTAAAAGTTCATTTGCTTAGAAGGACAAAAATATTTACAAAAATATTGAATTTTTTTAAACACTTCCTAGGTCAATCTGAATTTTTGTTATAAGGAAAATTACATTTGTTAAAATATTTGTTGTAAAAAAATGTTTGTGCTCACTTGAAAGTTAACTATGTTTAGCATAGTAAATTGATTTTATCCACAACAATGTAGATAATTAACTCACTATGACATCTCTGATCTAGCATTAATTAATTCAACCTGCATACTGTGGATTTATTTTAAAATCAGGAGCATAGCTAATGAGATATTTCTGTTTTAAAATAAATATAAGCAAAATAAAGTGAGTTTAACAAAATAATTATAAAGCACAATGCCTAATTCCCATTTGTCAGTACACGTAAAAAGCTGATATGAACTAAACATGTGATGAAATTATTTAACAAGCAAACACAATCTTGACCATGCTAATTGAAGTGTGATGTCAAAATGATGACTTGTACAACAATAAATTCTCTACTGGTAAGCTATTTTTAATATCACGATCAATTCTGACAAATTTTAAAAGAAACATTTAATAATAAGAGTATATTTCTAGAGAGTTTTTTTTTCCCTCCCTCCCTCTCTCCCTCCCTCCATCCCTCCCTTCCTTCCTTCCTTCTTTCCTTCCTTCCTTCCCAGCCCTCTGAAAATCCATCTGGTAAGTCCTCACTTTGCCCTTTTGCAATTTGTCTAATCTTCAGGAAGACACTTAATTTCTCTATGCCATAATTTCATCATCTGTAAAATAGAAATAAGAGTAGTTCCTTCATTATAGAGTTATTGTAAGTTTTAAATGAGAAGATATACATAAGGTGATAAGCAAAGTACCTGGCTTATAGTGTTTAAAATATGATAATTATTAAAAATTAGTATTGTTCCTGCTATTAATTTAATTAATAATAAATTATTTACTACTATTATAATCTATAGGTAGATGATCAGAACTTCTAACAATTGTTAGATTTCTCACAAAGGATACTGGTTCGTAGAGAACTTGTTCGTTATCATAATGAATAGTCTCAAAAATTAAAACTGGAATTAACTGACTATATACTTTTAGGTACTCATTAAAGAGTTGTTTAATTTCTAAGAAAATATGAACTCTACAAGTCCAAAGAGCTGTTCAATGTTATTAATGAGATAAACTAATCTGGAGACCCTATTTTCATTTCATCAGCATACGTTGATGGTGCTGACATGCCCCTGATAATTGCGCGAGATTGTCGGCTAAGGACATTTTCTTCACTGGATTTAAACTGAATGGGGATATTCACTAATGAAGTCATATGAAAAATTGTAGATATCAAACAACGGCATAACATTGAATATATATTTTGACAAATAGTATTGGGCAAAGTTTTAAGTTAATGAGGGATATTTTTTATTTTTTATTCCCTACATAATTTTCCAAAAAATTATTTGACGTGGCTTCATTTACACAATTGCTAAATATATACATAAGCATGTAGGAAACTGTTACAACTTTTTGGAAAAAGTTTTAGCAAACACTTATGTTTAGGATTAAAGATTACTAAATAGATGGGGGCTACAACATATTACATCCCGTCACCTTAATTCACCTTCTTAATTTCCCTAAGCTGCACTGTTTCCCTTGGTTTCTAATGCAAGGCAGCACCGTATACCTGTTAGTGTGATTTTACCTGTTTAAAATCTGGAGGAAAGATGGTACATGGTATGGGTTGAAATGTGCCCTCCATAAAGCTGTTGTCATTCTAACCCCCAGTACATGCAAATCTGACCTTATTTGGAAATAGGGTCTTTTCAGATGTGTTCGTGTTAAGATGAGGATGGGCCCTCATCCAATGTGAATGGGGTCCTCATTAGAAGAGGAGAAATACCTCAGAGAAGAAGGCCAAGTAAAGATAGAGGCAGAGATTGGAGAGATGCATCTATAAGCCAAGGTACTCCAAGGACTGGTCACAAACAGCAGAACCTAGAAGAGGGAAAGCAGGATTCTCCCCTATAGTTCCTGAAGTAGTCTGGCCCAGCTGACACCATGATTTCAGGCTTTTAGCCTCCAGAACTGTGAGACAATAAACTTTTGTTGTTTTAAGTCACCCAGTTTGTGGTTCCTTATTAATGGCAGCCTGAGGACTAAGTACCCAATTTGATCTGTACAGTTTTCAGCACCTTCCAGGGAATGCTGCCAGGGCATCTCTCCTCCTTACTTTCTTTCATTGTATCTGACTTTAAAAAGTTTATTGGACTTTATGTCCTTTCCTTATGGTAGTTCCTATATGTTTTGCACTGCCTCCATACCCAAGAGATCATTGGATTGAATGGAGAGTCCTCCTTCCAAGGAAGTCAGGAAACACCAAAACACAGGTATGTAACAAAACCAAATATATTTTCTATTTTAATAAATATTTTAAAACTTAACCACAATTTAAATAAAGCTCCATTAAATTAATACTTAAGGAATTTTGGTTTAAAATGTTATATGGCACCAACTCTGAGTGACCACTGTAGAAAAATACAATTTAACAAATTGAAGCTCTTTTACTGTGGGAATCCTGAGAGATATGTAATTAGGAGAATTAGAAGTTATGTTTTTTAAGTAGGGACTGTAATTGAAGACTTTATTAACTAAAATGAAATGTACTTTCACTTTATTCTGCATCTCCCTTGTCCTAATACTATTGGTATTAGAGTATGAGACAAAAGAGCAAAAAGATGAGGCTTAATATCCAATGTATGTGGATTAGAGACTGTACTGTACAACATAAAGTTATGTTGTCATCCTAACCCCCAGTACATGTGAAGTCCTATAGGGCAGTGCTTTTAAGACTGTGAGAAAACATCAGTTTGATCTAAAAACAATCAAATTTCCAATAAGTTGGAGACAGATACCCTCATTTAAAAAATGAATTACTGTAAAAATGATTAAACTAAAAGCTTCTAATGGGTCATTCTTAAATTTTGTATGTATCCCATTGCAGATCAGTAATAAACCATTCTTAGTCTGGCACTAGCCACTGAGTCATATTTGAGTCGAGAATATGAATATCAGAGAAATGAGTTCTAAAGAAGACGGTTGCATTTCCAATGATCTGTTAAAAACAAAAAAAACACCCTTTAGAGGGGATAGGAAAAAAATCTTCCTACCACTGCAGAAATAAGCAACTGATATTCACAAATTCCAAGACCATATCACAATAAATAGCACAATATTTTGTTGCTCATAAAATATGTGACAATTTTTAAAAGTGATTGACTCATTTTCATTTATTTTGTAGTTGGGCAAATTACCCAGGAAAGTCTAAAATATTTTTTCAGAATTTGAATCCAGATTTTGGTAATTCATCAGACCCTCTGGGTTTTTACCCATTCCTCTGATGACTCCAGAAGAATAGTTACCCATAAGCTGAATATGGTTTTCTCATTGTACTGCAAAATTGGTAACTTCCAGCATCTCCACCCTTTGCCCCATTAAGTTAAAAGATTAAATGACAGTATTCAGAGGAAAATTAACTTCTCAAAAAATGATGTTTCAAGTTTTCAAACCAAATCAATGCTAATCAAAGTCTACTTGAACTCAAGACCTTGAAAATAGAGATAAATTACTGAGGTCTCTCCCTTGACTGTATTACCCTCTAGAGTCTAAATGCTCATGCTAAATCAATGAGTTTTTTTGTAAAAAAAAAAAGATGAATTCAGGCCTGAGATTTTTTCAATACATTTGCTTTTTATTGCATACTGATTACTGAAAAAGAAGGATAAAATATGCATTTAAAATATGAAATATAAAATGCATTTAAAAGAGTCTCAGTGGCTATCATAATGAAATGTTTCTTATAATTGGTGCCATGAAAAGAATTCCTCTCACATTAAAATAAAATTCACAATAGGGGAGTTTCAAGATATAAAGTCTCCTAAATGGTAGCTGTATTTGTGTCAGTAAGAGAACTAGTGATCAATAGGTTGTCAAGGAAGTTTCATGGAAATTATACCAGAAACTTCATAATGTCCATTTTACAGTGTATCAGTTCATGCATTTCAATGCAGAATAAGGAAGCATATGTAGAAAATCTAAACTTTGACCAAAAGTACTCCTAGACCTGACCTGGGGATATGTCTTTAAATTTTCAGTGGCATTTTCATGAAAATGATGAAAATTGTCTGAATAAGTTAATACATGTGACCAGATTTTGAACATTAGGACAAGTAGAAAATATTTTTGTCAGCAATTATTTCATGCCTCAGTTGTATTGGAAAACAGGCATCTGTGGGATACAGTTTCCCATTTAAGAATAGGAGTATTCCTTCAAAAATCCATTGTCTAAAGTGTTGCGCTGTTACTATAAAATGATTTTTAAGACAAAAAGCCATACATAGACATTAAAATGAAAATATGGGTACTAGACAAGTTATCTGTAATATGTAGAAAGTTCTGATCTTCCTTAAATTCCATGTAGATACTTTTTTTTCTTTATTAGAGAAGCTACGGGCTTACAGAACAATCATACATAAAGTACATATGCCCGTATACCATCCTATTATTAATGCCCTGCACTCGTGTGGAATATTTGTTACAATTGATGATAGCACATTTTTATAATTGTACTATTAACTATAGTCAGTGGTTTAATTCAGGGTTTACTGTTTGTGTAGTGTTGTTCCATGGATTTTTTAAAAAAATTTTATTCCCTTACCATATATACAATCCAATACTTTCCCTTTAAATCACATTCAGATGTATATGTTTCAGCACTATTAATTATGTTCACAACATTATGCAACCATTACCACCATCCATCCTTTGTTTTTGTTTTTATTTTTTTAGGAGGTACCGGGGATTGAAATGGATACCTTGTACATGGGAAGCAGGTGCTCAAAGCACTGAGCTACAATCCACTCCCCCCATACATACTTTTGAAGAAGATTGCTGATATCAAGGAACCCAAATTCTCCGGGACCTTACTTTGAAATTTTCTTAATCCTACAGTTCTTCAGATAATACTGAGATTGGTTTCCTCCTTCATTTCTTCCTTCTTCCTTTCACACTTTTTGAGCAACTGCTAACTGCCAGGGTTTGCAGTGGGTTTTCTTGGTAGGTATGAAGACGAGACCATTTCTCATATAGAAGTCCTTAGTCCCAGGGGGCTCACAGATCTTTTATTTTTCCCCTGGGCTAAATCCTTGATTATTTTTTTATTTCTTTTATTTGAGAAGTTGTGAGTTAACTAAACAATCATGCAAACCACACAGGATTCCCATACTTCACTCCACTGCCAACACCTTACATTGTTGTGACACATTTCTTACAAATGATGATGGTTCACAGATCTTATTATGTGTTTGACTTCACTCCATCAGTTAACTAAGAGTTTTTCCTTACTCTAGAAATAATTAAATGGGAAATCAACTTATTATCCAGTCTCTTAATTCAAAGAATATACAATAGTTTGTTTGAACTTGGTCTTAAACCCAGATGTATAGCACATCTATTGAATTTATGTGAGAAATGTTTATTTTTAGGACAATTACACCAGAAGTAGAAATCCAAGTTTGTGAGTATATTAAGAGTCTTATTGAGAGACTATATGTTTTCCACTGATACCATATTTACTTAAAATATATTTGCCATTGTTAGGGAATAGCCCTTACAAACCGTGCATAATTGAATAATCTAAAACTCTCTAGTTTCTGTTTTTTTTTCATTTACTGTGTATCTCCTTTTTTGGGGGAAACAGTCTTAAATTCTCCAGAGCTAGATCTTATCAAAAAGGTGAGTGATTAAATGAAAAGACATGGAATATGTGTGAGGTGAAGAACAGTAAGATAATTTGCAATTAGACTGTTTAGTTCACAGACGCAATTGCATAAAAGGAATTTCATAAATGTATGGGATAATGGAAACAAAATTAGGATACCTTACCCTATCATAATTAATTTCTGGAAAAACAATCTCCAGTTTACCATATAAACTCAAATATAAGGATTATTTAATCCCTCATTCTCTTACATTTACATGAACAAATATGCAGAAAGCTAACATGTGTCATGGACATGACGAAATAGAAACTTCCACTACTTATTTTGAAGTTTTCAAGAAAATTCTGCCTGGCGAAAAAGCTGTTTGCCCCTAAACCAACCAGACTTACAGTTTGGAAACTAGAAATACAAAATCAAAGTGTTGGCAGCATATTTTCTTTGAAGTCACTAGTGTTCTGCTTGTGTCTTGCTGGCATTTCCAAATCTCAATCTCTGCCTCCATCACGGAGCCATCTCTTTCCACATCTGCCTCCTAATATTTGTCCGAAAGTCTTCTGCTCATAAAGTCCCAGTCATATTGGATTAAGGTCCACTCTGATTCAGTTTGGCTTTACCTTAACTATTAACGTCTTCAAAAATCCTATTTATTCCTATGGGTTCACATCCACAGGACCTGGGTTTAGGACTTGATCATGTCTTTGTGGGGGACATGATTCAGTCCATAACAACCTTTAATAAATTGTTTTCCATTGGAACTAGCTAGACAGGATTCTATTGTTTACAACTAAAAATGTTGGCTGATACAATGTGTTTTAAATTTTAATAAAGAACTGTAAAGAATATTTTGAATGAAATGCTATCCACATTCAATATGATGGCATTGACCTGTCCTTGGTAGAGAAAAAAAGGGCTTTGAACTGCTTTTCTAGTAAAGATAAAAGATTAGTACAAATCTATTAATTTTTTTAAGCAGGAATTAACATTGAATGTCTTATATTCCAACTAGAAAGAACAGCTTATCTTTCATCAGAACTAAACCAGATATATTTTGAAGGAATTTAGGGCACTGGTGAAAATGACCAGAGGAGGATTCTTCTGTTAACTTGAAAGACCCCATCCACAATCAACAACACACATTAGTCTGAGTTCAAATAAAAGGATTAGATATTTTAAGTGGGGATTTAAATGCAAAGCAGTAACTTCTGCTTATATAAGTGCTGCAATTTTTTTTCCAGCAAGAGTGTCACAGAATTAAAAATCAAGATTAAATTGCCTTTTCAGATTGTCTTGGAATTTCCAAAAGTAAGTAGAAGTCCTCCCATTGAAGGTTTAGAGATAAATTATTAAAATTACTATACCATTTTAAAGAAAATACACTAAAGGATATGTTTATGTTGAACAGTCTTCCATTTAAAAAATACAATAAAAATATATTTGAAGAAAATGTTATAGTATTTGTATAGTCTAAAGTCACAAAACAATGTCAGAGCAAATAATTCCATTCAATGGCTAGCATAAAAATTCAAATTTGTTTCTAAATATGGTACACTATTACTCATTTAGTTATGTTAGAAGTTGTAGTGTAATAAATATATCCACATGTCTAAAATGGCCATTAAGTTTATTATATTTGTTTACTTGCAAATTTCAGTCTAGCAAAAGCAAAATCCATTAAGATCCATGTACCCGAGACATGCCCTGGAACACTCATCAATAAGAACCAAGAGTGTCTGCAACTGCAAGCAAGAGAGACCCATCCATCGGCCACATAGGATCAAAGACCCCCCTCAATTAAAGGTGGACTGGGCATCACCATCACAGAGTCCTCAGGATTGGGGAATGAACTATGGACTAAAGTAGACTTACTAGTATTCTACTATAGACTTATTGTGATTCTAGCAATGAAAGAAAGATCATTGATGTGGAGGCAGTGGCCACTGAAGGTTCTGAGTGTAGGGAGAGGGAAAAATAGGGAGAGGGGAAAACAAGTGTAATACAGGGGCATTTTGGGGACTTGGGAACTGTCCTGAATGACATTACAACGACAGTTATAGGATATTTATATATCCTGCCATAACTTACAGAGTTGAGTGGGAGAGAGTGTAAACTACAATGTAAACTGTAATCCATGCTTAGTGGCAATGCTCCAAAATGTGTTTATCAATTGCAATGAATGTACCACACTAATGAAAGATGTTGCCAATGTGGGAAAATGTGGAAGGTGTGGAGAGTGGGGAATACAGGAATACCCTATATATTCCATGTAACATTTATGTAATCTAAGTATCTTTAAAAAAATTTTTTTTTTAATTTTATATATATATAAAAGAGGTATGGGAGATGAGAAGGAACCAGCAAAAGAGATTAAGAAGAGAAGTTGGTGAGAGAGGAACAAATCCAGGAGAGTTCTGAAGTCAGAGATGCAAGAATTTCAGAGAGAAAAGAGACATAAGTGGTGTGAAAATGTGACTGATAAAATGAGGAATAATTGAGTTGAACATTGTGGAGAAGGTTGGTAATCTTAATGAGATAAGTTTGTGAGGGAGAGCCTGATTGGTGTGAGTTTAAGAGAGTATGGGAGAATAGTAATTTTTTTGTTTGTTCTGGTATAAAAAGGAAAGAAATGAAGTGGTAGTTTAAATGGGTTAAAATAACTAGAAGGTTATTTTAGGGTGGAAAAAAAAGCATCTTTATGTGATAATGGGAAAGATTATCACA
>JAQZBX010085129.1:0-13166 GCA_029593785.1 Cabassous unicinctus | reverse complement strand
CTGGGACCACAGAGCCTTAAGAAGAAGAGGAAGGCTGAACCCTTGCAGGCATCACCCACCATCTTGCGTCAACACGTGGCAACAGACTTTGGGTGAGACAGTACCTCTTAGGGTACCTTTAGTTGGACTCTTTAGGGCCTTGTAACTGTAAGCTTCAACCCCAAATAAATACCCTTTATAAAAGCCAATAGAGGGAAGCGGGTGTGGCTCAATCGATAGAGCCCCTGTTTACCATGTGGGAGGCCCCGGGTTCGCTTCCTGGGGCTTCCTTGCGCGGGCAGGCCGGCCCGCGTGGCTCAGTGGGCTGATGCAGCGGGACCTCACAGCAAGGGGGAGATAAGCAGACACAGAAGAAACACACAGCGAATAGACACAGCAAACACAAGCAGCAAGGGGGGGGGGAGGATAAATAAATAAATAAGTCTTTAAAAAAGAAAAAAAAAAAAAAAGCCAATAGAGTTCTGGTACTTTGCATCAGCACCCGCTTTGGCTGACTAACACACCACCCCAGAGGTGGAAAAAGGGAGAGCACAGGGCCTGGGGCCCAGGACCTCTTCCTTAGCAATGGAAGTGTCTTGATTTCCCTACAGTCCGCCTCTCCATTGCTCCCTCCAAATACTGCTTCCCCACTGGAAGCCTGACTCTTACCTCATTGTGCATCCTTCCAAACCTTTTGTCTTTGTAGGTTTATACAATTCAAAAAACAGCATGTCTGAAATTCAAAGGGCTGAGTTTTCTCATTCCTGAGGAAATAAGTGCTGCTCACAAAATGGGAGAAAAATAGCAAGAGGTATAGGGAATGAAGTGGGTCGGCAGTAGGAGAATCACAGTACAAATCCCAAAATAGTTCCTATCACATTTTCCTTTTAAAATTCATAACCTTTTTTTTTTTCCTGTATAGAATTCGAGTCCACAGAAGGCAAAAAATCAGCATTCTGTAGCCCTAATAAATGCTTATTTGTGGAGAGGAAGCACATTCTTTGAGGCAATTGTGGTGGGCAGGCTTGCCTTTCCACTCACAGACAGAAGCTTCCCTTCTTTCAGAATATAAACCCCGACCCCTCTTAGTTCAGATTCCTGCTTGTGTCATTTTCTTTGTGAAATCTTTCTGGACTATATCTACCTGGCTTCATGAACACCAAGGAAGCTCCCTCCCTTGATACTTGCCCTTCCTTCCTGGGAAGAAGATTTAGTAGTGTGTATTGGTTGTTTTATACCCATGTGAGCAATAGTTTGTCTTTTGGGAACTGTGATCATAACAATGACATGTGCATTGCACTTTATGGTTTATGAGGCTTCCTTGAGTTCCCAGTCTTCACAATGGTCCTGAGATGTGGATTTCATAATCCCCGTTTTAAATATAATGAAGTAGAGGCTCTGGAAGGCTAACTGGGTCCTCTATGCTCAGGTAGGCAGGGGCTAGTCCAGTGTTTTCCCTTCTACCTTACTTTCTGCCAACCGAGGTGGAAATGAAGCTTCAATGAGATCATTTATTCATTCAACGAACATTTACTGAGTATCTATTATGTGCCAGACCTGTATGAAGCACAGGGTTAAACGTTGAGCAAAAACAGACCCAGACTTGGCCCCCGTGGAGTTTATAGTCAGAAAGTGAGACATTTTAAAAAAAAATCTCACACATAAAATTTAAAATGTGCTAAGGACCTAGAAGTAACTCATTGGGAGCTGTGAAAGCATATAACAAGTGAACCTGATCTAACTGGGGATGAGACATATGGGGGGAAGGCTAGGAGAAGTTGGGAAGGAGTTCCTAAAGAAGCAATGTTTAAAATGAGATCAGTAGGCAGCAGTTAAGTGGAACCAGGATGGGGACTAGTCAGAGAGGGTAAGAGATGATGGCTATGCTCAGGCTTGAGAGAAAGCCCAGGAGAAATCTGGGGTGCATTCTGAGGACTCTGTAGGTATTTGGATTTTATCCCAAGTGCCATGGGAAGCCAACGATGAGCTTTAAACAGAGGTGTGTTCTAATCCCATTAGCTTTAGAAAAAGTTCTGGAGGCTGGAGAATAGGCTGAGTAGGGGCAAAGGTGGATGTGAGCAGCCATTCAGGAGGCTCCCCCAGGAGTCCAGGTGAGCTTGGGTTTGAAAAGTAGAAAAGGTGTGGAGGCTCTAAAGTGCTACTTTTGTAATTACATGTGGGTATATGTCAGGGTCCTGGGCATTTTGAATTTGAAGTCAATAAAGGGGTTATTTTCAAAGGTGTGGCTAGGCTGAAGGAATTGATCAGGGTACAATACCCCTAGGGGCTGTTACCACCCCCAGGGTGGGAGGGAGGCCACCTGATGGGGGCCTTCAGTAGAAGGATATAGGCAACCTGCAGTGACCAACAGGGAGCGGAACTAGCAATAAATGTCCTAACTTTATGTCCCCTGCTCTCCTTAGCTGCCTGTGTTCTCTATTGGTGGAATCCAACCAGTAGCCAGGGCAAGAAGGGCCCTGTTGATGCCATGCATTTAGGGCAGGTGTAGCAGTTTGGCAGTTTGATATAGTTATGAATTCCAAAAATAGATATTGGCTTATGCTTGTAAACTGGTCTGTTCACCTGGGCATGATTAAATTATAATTAGGGCTTTGATTGGGCCACATCAGTAGGGCATTGAGCCCTGCCCCTTGCTCGGTGGGGTCTCAAAGATAAAAGACATGGCAAAGGACAGAGTTGGAGTAGTTTTGATGTTGGAGTTCTGATGAGGAAGGAGAGAAGGCCCCTGGAAAAGAGATGAGCCGTTCGCCTGACAGTTCACAGCTGGCCTTGTGGAAAGAGGCAAAGCCTAGAGAGCCTCATAGTCTACAGCTGACCTTGTGGAGGAAACAGAGGAGCTAAGCCAGGAGAGAAACACAGCCCCGGGAAGAGAGGAACCCAAGAAGCCTGAACCCTGGCAAACGTCAGCAGCTGCCTTATTCCAACATGTAGCAACAGACTTTGGTGAGGGAAGAAACTGATGCTTTATGGCCTGGTACCTGTAAGCTTCTACCCCAAATAAATACCCTTTATAAAAACCAACTGATTTCTGGTATTTTGCATCAGCACCTCTTTTGGCTGACTAATACAGCAGGCTTCCAGGAGCATAGAGCAGGGTGGAGGCGGGCAGAGAGGAGATCTGCAGGGCAGCCAAGGTTTCCAGCACATGCATTTCCCCCCACCTCCCCACTCCCCATGAAATTATAAATTCCCTGTAGGTGGAGATTATGTACTCTTTCCTTTGTAACTCCTTGCTATGTCTGGTGGAGTATGATAGTTCTCAGCATTTGGAACAATGAGAAGTCTTTAACAAAAACCACCAAATCACGGCATGGTTGTAAAGAAGTCTTTATGAGGTGGGAACTCAGAATACTTTTTTTTTTTTTTTTTTTTTTTTTTTTTTTTAGGTCCCGGGGGCCAGGGATTGAACCGGGGATCTCGTATGTGGGAAGCCGGTGCTCATCCACTGAGCCACAACATTGGCTTCCCTGAGTTGGCTTTTTGGTTTTTGTGTGTGTGTGTGTGGGGGGGTTATTTTTTCAGGAGGCACTGAGAACCGAATTTGGGACCTCTCACGTGGGAGGCGGACACTCAACCGCTTGAGCCACATCTGCTTCCCAGTGCTGGGCCTTGCTAGCCAGGAAGAGGAAGCAGCACCGTGAAGATCCAGGTCTCTTACAGATGACGCTGAGGTTTGGGCCTCCCTGAGACCTCAGGCACTTGGCGATGAGTAATCCAAGTAGTCTGGGCTGTACAACGTCGTGCTTGTGGTTTAGGGAGGCAGTGGGAACTTGGGCTCAGAAATGACAGACCAGTGTTTGCTTTTGGCTCTGACACCCCCTTGTTGTGGGTCTTGGCAAATTACTTAAGCTCTTTGAACCTTAATTATTTCCCCCTGTAAATTGGGAATAATTAATATTACCTCTTTTAGAGGGTTATTGTCTGGGTTAAATATGATAATGCATGTGAAGTTCCTGGGACATAATAGTAGCTTAATACATTTTCACTCTTCATTTTTATTATTGTCACAATTTACATAATTTTCCTAAGAGAGGTATGAGGGTCCTGGAACTCTTTCCCACCTTGCCTGAAGCACAGGGCAGGAGAAAGTGTTCCACGACAGAGAAAGAATGTCCGAGAATACATCCCTAAGACTTCTCATATTTTTACCTCTGGTAATGAGGTCTCTGACCCTAAAGCCAAATGTTGAACTGTGTTGCCTTTGTTAACAGAAGACTTAACTGAAGTTAAATAGTTTGTTTTGGTGTTCAACTTTTGATATATGTTCTGCAAATAATAGCTCCTATAATTTCCACATATAACTCAAATGGAAATTTGCACAGATCTTTTAAGTGTTTCCTACTTTCACTGCTCTTTCAATTACCTGTGTCTTGGTGTTCCAAGATCTGTGCCTACATCTGAATAACTGAGAGTAGGCTATACTATGGGACTTAACCTATGAATTGTATTTGGAAGTCTTAGTTGGTAAGCTACAAAGTAGCTCTCAAGCACCAATAGGATGAAAGTGATGGCAAAATCGTTTGTTTAGTTGTTAATCAATTACAAGCAAGATTTCTTATTATCGATTGCCATTTATAATCTATGTGCAGGCGGGGAAAATCTTAATGGAAATATCAATGAAAACAAAATGATAAATATCAGCAATAGGTGCCCGAGGAGCTAATGCTCCCCAGATTGTATTTTCTGAGCCTCTGAAATTTCAAAACCAGAGTATGGTTAGAAAAAAAATCATAAAACATAATGATGCCAAATGAAGGCCATTTACTATTTGATGCAATCCCTGTGGATTTTTCTTAAAACAAAAGAATTAATGTACAGAGCATTAATTCAGAAACAAGATATATAGGGGGATATATGATTGAGTTGTGCTAGGTGTAAAGCATAATTGGGCACTTAAACATCCTTTTTATTGGTCCTGTAAATACCATATAGGGGACCTGTTCCCTGTCATCTAGAAGTCTGGAAACTTTTGTGGTTTGAAAAGTTCACTTTCTTGTATCAAGTTCTAGGCTCATAGAGCCTAGAAGAGGAATTTGTACCTAGGAGTCCTCAAGTAAATATTTGTTGATGGATGGCTACAGCACATTCTTGGGGAGGCTAAGCTTTCAATCCTAAGTGAAATAAGAGTAGTGTTTGAGTTAGGTCAGACTTGACCTGCTCATGTGCTCTTAGCTGTAGTTTTATTTTTCATACATGTAATCAATTAAAGCAGCAATTCAATATATATATTTGAATATCTTACTTGTTCCCAATTATTCTGGAGCCACATAGCATTACAAAAATGCTTTAGAGCACTCCTGGAGAATTTGCTTCAATGGATATCTTTAGAATCAATCAATACCTTAAAAAAAAAAAAGATGATTTTTTCCCATTTAATATGAATATTCATATATTTTGCTAACATAATATTATTTTTTTATTTTTCCAAATAACACTTCCCTTTCCCCCTCCTCCCATGCCCTGGTAGTCTTTAATCTATTTTCTAGCTCTGCAAATTTGCTATTTCTAGCCATGTCTTATAAGTGATATCACAAGGTATCTGTCCTTGCTTATTTCTCTGCACACAATGTTTTCAAGGGTCTTCCATTTTGCAGCAGATCCTATAACTTCATTTTTTCTTATGGCTGGATAATATCCCATTGTGTATATGTACCACATTTTGTGCATGAACCACATTTATCCATTCATTTGTTGACGGACACATGGGTTGTACTCACCTTTTGGCTATTGTGAATAATGCTGCTATAAACATTGGTGTACAAGTATCTGAGACTCTGTTTTCACTTTCTTTGGGTATATACCTAGAAGTGGAATTGCTGGGCCATATGGTAATTCTATATTTAATTTTTTGAGGAACTGCCATATTGCTTTCTATAGTGGCTGCACATTTACATCTCCACCAACAGTGCACCAGAGTCCCAATTTCTCCACATTCTATTCAACCCTTGTTATTTTCCATTTTTTAAAATAATAGCCATCCTTTGGGTATGATGTGTTATGTCATTGTGGTTTTGATTTACATTTCCCTAATGGCTAATGATGTTGAGCATCTTTTCATATGCTTATGGGCCATTTGTATATCTTCTTTGGCAAAAAGTCAATTCAAGCCTTTTTCCATTATATATATATTTTTAACAGAAAATTTTATTGATACATATTAACAAAGCACAAATCCATCCAAAGTGTACAATCAATGGTATTTGATGTAATCACATATTTGTGCATTCATCACTTCAATCATTCTTAGAGAACTTGCATTATTCCAATGATAATAACAATAATAACAAGCAAAACTCATCATCTCTCAATCTCTCTATGCTTCCCCTGCCGTACATAGCTGCTATTCTCTTTCCTTCTCTCTAGTATATTCTTTTGCCCATATTTTAATTGGGTTTTTTGTCTTTTTGTTATTGCATTTTAAAAGTTCTTTATATATTCTGGATATTAAGCCCTTATTCAATCCTGGGTTGCAACTATTTTCTCCCATTCTGTAGGTTGTCTTTTTACTTTTCTGGTAATTTCCTTTGATTTACAAAGATTTTTAATTTTGATGAAGTCAAATTTATCTATTGTTTCTTTTGTAGCTCATGCTTTTGGTGTCATATCTAAGAATCCATTGCTGAATCCCAGGTCATGAAGACTTGCCCCTATGTTATCTTCTAATTGATTTAACTCTTATATCCAGGTCCTTCATCCATTTTGAGTTTATTTTTGTATATGGTCTGAGGTAGGGGTCTCATTTCATTCTTTTACATATTTTCCCAGCACCAATTGTTGAAGAGATTATTCTTTCCCTATTGCATGTACTTTGAACCCTGTTGAAAATCAATTGGCCATAGACGTGTGAGTTTATTTCTGGGCTTGCAATTCTGTTCCATTGATCTATTTGTCTATCTTTATGCCAGTACCACACTGTCTTGATTACTTTGAAATCATGCAGTGTGAGTCATCCAACTTTGTTCTTCTTTTTAAAAATTGTTTTGGCTATTCAGGGCCTCTTGTAGTTCCTTTTGAATTTGAGGATTGGTTTTTCCATTTCTGTAAAAAAGGCTGCTGGTATTTTGATAGGGATTGCACTGAATCTGTAGATTGCTTTGGGTGGGTAATATTATACATCTTAACAATATTAACTCTTCCAGTGCATGAACATGAGATATCTTGCCATTTATTAAGGTCGTCTTTAATTTCTTTCAGCAGTGTTTTGTAGTTTCCAGTGTATATGTTTGTTTTTTTTTAATATCCTTGATTAAACTTATTTCTAGATAATTTATTCTTTTAAAGTTTATTGTAATTGAAATTGTTTTCTTACTGTCCTCTATGGATCATTCTTTGCTAGTGTATAGGAACACAATGGATTTTTTATGTGTTGAATCTTGTACTCTGCCACTTTGCTAAACTCGTTTACGAGCTCTAATAGTTTCCTTGTGGATTCCTTTGGATTTTCTATATATAAGATTGTGCTGTCTAAAAATATAATTTTACTTCTTCCTTTCCAATTTGGATACCTCATATTTCTTAATCAGAAATCTTAATAAATAGGATGACTAAAAAGACATTAAAAGTGTTGCCTAAGAATGAGTGGAAGCCTTTGCCTTTCTCTATCTGGTGGACTCCTAGTCTTCAAGATTCAGTTGAAATATCTCCTTTATGAAGTTTTCCTAAATTCCATTCAAAGCAAAATTGGTAGCTCCTTCACAGTGGCCCAATAACACTCTGTAGCTCCGGATATATGGTATCACAATTATCTGCTTAGTGATTATCATTTTGTTCTGAAGTTATTTGTCATATGACTCAAGCTCCTTGGTATTAGTAATTTCTGGCCCTTGGTTTTCTGCCTGGCAACCAAGCAGGAACCAATCAGGCCTTCATAGGTGCTTTGTAAGGATTAGTCAAATAAGTGAATAAAAATATAGACTGAACACAATTTTTGTTAAAGATGCAGTGTGTACTTATACAATACTCTACTGCGTTTATCTGAGAGAACAATTTATTGGAGCGAATGGATGCCTCTCGAGTTCATTTTGGAAAGCCATATTTAAGCAGCTTTTCCAGTTTTACAGGCTGTGCTAATAAGCAATGATTTCCTTAAGCTGTGGGTGGACCTGAACTATGAGTGACAATGATTGTAAGAGAGGTGGAGTCTAGTAATTTTCTTTTTATTTTTTTCCCAGAATAGGTGTTTGAATTTCGGCAGCAAAAAATTGGAACCATAACATTTATACCTATCTCAGTCCTTAAACCTAAGATTCAACTATGTCCAATTCTAACCATCCCTTTTGGGTAGTATAAGATTCTAATTAGGGAATATATTTACTCACCTGTTGCTCCCATAGCTCTCTATACACACATCTCTATTAAAAGCACTGTTCCCAGCAGTTAGTTAATTACTTCTATGTGTGTGGTCAGACAAGACTGAAAAATAACTTGAGGCCAGGCCTCTGCCTCGTCATTTTTTTCTTCCTGTTGTCTCACATGTGCTTGATATATAGTATAATCAATAAAGAGTTTTTAATAGAAATGAATAAGGGCATATAGGTTGAGAATAGAATCCTTTCTTTGTCCACTAACCTGATTTGTATTTTCTATACTTGCCTGGTCTTTGCAGTTTTGGATGTGAGTCTTTCATCCCAAGTCAGCTTTTTAAAGCCAAACATTTAAAGTCACACACAAGGCTATTCACTCTTGATAAATATTTATTGAGTGCTTCCTATGTGCCAGGTACTTTGAATACATATATGAATAAGACATGGCCCTGACCTCAATGAGCTCACCATATTATTATATAGCACATAACAGCAGTCATTATTTCATGGTCATTGCAAGCTAATGTTTTTTACGCAGAATTCAGCTCTCACCAAACTCTTGGTCCCTCTGAGAAATTACTGGGAAGGAACATATATTTGTATAAACCATGGCTTAAAAGGAATGAAATGCTATAACCTTTCCCCATAATGGAATTGTTTTCCAGAAAAAGTGTCAAGTCTCAGAATTATGAATATAGAAAGAATTACCAATACAAACACTTTAGGAAACAACAGGAAATAGCAAGTGTCTGGTTTAAGTGCTACCCAGGCTTAAAAAGAAATGTGTTTATGGAAGATCAAATGTCAGGTTGGCAGGTCAGTGGCAACAAATAAGGGCTTTTTGAAACACACACACAAAAAAAACACAAAATGGTGAAAATCTGTATTTAATGACTTTTTCAAGCATAGGGGATGTCTGGGGAAAATGCTGATAATATCATATTGTAGACTCTGTTGTATTGTTCTCAGCAGAGACACCCTAATTGCCTTCATGATGGAGGAGAGGAGAACAATGTACCAGCTGGAATGTTGACACCACAGGTGAGTGGCAATTTTTTCACTTACAATGTGGATATATGCCAATACGTGTGGCGAAGTTATATTTTACACAGGGGTGGAGTTCCCCCACCCCACCCCGCTTGCTGTCTGTGCCCATTCACTGGGTGGTCTTCTATGTCAGTTTTCATGCCTTCTCATTTTTCTCCTCCAGGCTTCACTGGGATTCAATCCTAGGGACCTCCGATGTGGGAGAGAGGCACTCTGCCACCTGAACCACCTCAGTTCCTGGTTTCTGGCGCGTCTTGCCTTGGCTCTCCCCTGCGTCTCTTGCTGTGTGGTTCGCTGCGTGGGCTTGGCTCACCTGCACGCTGTTTTTTTTACCAGCAGGCCCCGGGGATTGAACCTGGGTCCTCCCATATGGCAGACGGAAGCCCAACCATTGAGCCACATCTGCTTTCTTTCTTTCTTTTTTTTTTTTTTTTTAGGGATGGAGTTTTAAAGACAGTAGGTAAGGTAAACATTTCATAGACATTATCATTGAAAATCCCCACGGAAGAAACCTAATGTTGGAGACTACAGTGGCTTTGTAGCATGTCAACTTAGCTAAACTGGATCTCCTTTTCCCAGAATCCCTTTCTATGTACGATTCTGGATTAGGGTTGGCCACACCAAAAGTTTGCATAAGATTTGGAAGGCAGACGGGAAGCGGCAGTCACTGGGCTCAGAAGGTGGTCCGAAGGCACTAGGAGTTTTAGCAGCTCCTTGTGTATCTACTGACTTACTTTCTTGGCCATGTGACTGCAAGCTGGGCCTGTGGCTCCTGCAGTGTCTGCCAGATCTCCTCCTTCAGCTTCTGTAAGCCCTGGTCAAGTGTATGTGTAGGTCCATGGTGAAAGGCACCAACTACTCCCGCAGGTCACTAGTCTCATCGAGGCTGGACATGGTGAGAGGCAGATGCTGGTTCTGTTTTATTTTTGGGTTCCCATTTGTCCTTGTCTTCCCAGACTTCATATCCAGCTTTCCTTATCAATACCAGTCTTGCTGATCCACAGCAACTTCAGGTCTATTACCAGACACCAAGGCAACAGTCTTCCATAGAATTCTTTACCAACTTCCATATTGTGTAAGGGCTAATCCATATATCCTTTATTCGTCATCACTCATAGTGTTTCTGCTTATATGCCTGAACCCTAACTGATCTAGAGATGAACATACCTTTTAAAATAAATCCACTGGTATGTTTTCCCCATATCCCCCCACCCACATTACCCCGTATTGCCCAATGAAGTAATTAGCTTCAGTTTTAAGGACCATGTTGTTCAAAAAATACATTTTTTAATTAAAAATTCATGTTCAATTCAGCAAGATGCTCACACAGTGAGAGACACTTATAAGCGAAGGAGAAAACTGTTTCATGTTACCCACCTCGAGCTCAGTAAAGAGCATGGCTCATTGAGTGGGAAGAGTGTGCAAAATCAGGTGTATCTATTTAAGCTGTTGTTTCTCTCTTTGCCGTACCTAGTACGTGTGGTTGAACTTCAGTTAAATGCACATAGAATGCAACTCCACTCTAAGAACACCGGCTTCATACATCAGACATGCTCTTCATTTCATTTCTAGTTTTAGTATTGCTGATTCTTTGCCCTCAGGTCATTTCACCACTGGGTGCCCTTGCACTGTAGGAAACTGCTTTCCACTCTTTGCTTCTCTTTTCCCTTCAATCTCTGCAGGCCCCCCTTTAGCTTTAATCTTCCTTCCCAAACCTCTACAATTTGACATTTGTGTGGTTGCTACTTTAAAGTTGTAAACTGAGAAAAATTATAGCTGTGGATTTTGTTATTGGAGTGGAATGAGCGTGCCCAGACTTCTTGAAAACTTCATGGAAAATACTCCCAAATCCTAAAAGGATTATAGGAGGATCATGATTTATCCCCTGGTTCAGTAAGAAAAGCAACATTTCTTGGTAAGCAGATGCTTGGAAGCAGATGCTATTTCAGTATTGTCACTTCAGAATTGTGTAAATCTTGTACTTGGCTGTGAGTTTTAATTAATGAACTGCCTACATTAAAGTTGAAATTCTTGATTTATTGGGTTTTTCACCTACATTCCACTTAACTAAATCTACAGGCTTTATTCTTGATTTGCTGTCTTGTTTCAAATGAAAATATACTTCCACTATAATATTTATAACTTTCTTAATAGGATCATTATTGAAAACAAATATTTGTTCACTATAATGATATTAGAAAGTTCTAGAAATTTAACATCTTGTTTTCATCTCCTTAACTTCCCTATCTGAAAACACACAGACACTCCCCATTGCCCAGAATGTAATGTCCCAACATTTTCTACCAGACACATGTCCCAACGATTCCTATTGGATAGACAGATTTCCACAAGCATCAGAGTCCTAAGGAGGCATACACTCAGGATTATATTTGTAACCCATATCTCCTGGCCTCACCAGTGCAAATGAGGTTATGTTAACAGTTTAACTTTGTGATTAATAGTCACTCCCCGTGCCCCCCCTCCCCATGTATGACAGCAGGATGCCTTCTCAGGTTCCTTCTAATTTATCTCAGGCAGTCTCTGGGGGTGTTTCACATGGGCTTCCAGCCCTCTGCATGTGCCTGTGTAACTCATTTCCAGCCTGTTGATCCCTGCACTGGCTGAGGACTGGTGCTGCCCCAGCCATGCTGTCTTCATGGTGAGTTACTCCTTTATAACCAGGCTAAGCATGGACACAGACATTTTCCTTCATTCTTCCCAGCTTTACTGAGACCAGGTTTTGATGTGAACCAAAACTTTATTAAAGGCTCAGGAAAACAGATGGAATTACAATCCATCTCCAGAGGAGATAATTTGCAGAATATAAATCTTTTACTCTAGGCCTACAGCTTCTCAAAAATTTCCATGTTATTTGCATCATTAAATAACTCATTGATATGTCAGTCAGTTCAGATTAGGTTGTGCAGCAATAACAAATAATCCTCAAATTTTAAGTGACTTAAAATAACAGAGTTTCATTTTTCACTTATGCCAAATGTCTACCTGAGGTTAATATGGAGGCTTTGCTCATTGTAATTACTCAGGGATGCAGGATGATGAAGTAGCTTTCAACACAAACATTGCCAGCCTCTAAGCTAGAGGGAAGGAGAGCTCCAGAGGTCCTTTTACTAGTAATTAAGTGCTTGGTTACATGTCTCTTACCCAAACACAAGGGAGCTGGGAAGTTCGATACTACAATTATCCTACCCTGACCCCTCTTCTGAGATTTAAAACAATATATTCAGCCACATATTGGATGTCTCACGGTCACATAATAATAGCTCAAACCTACTGAGTGCTTACCAAGGCAAGTGCCGGGGCATTCTACTAAGACAGTGCTTTGCGTGAATAACTCACTTTAATCCTAAGCAGCTCATGGGGTAAATAGTATTATTACCCTCATTTTGCAGATGGAGGGACTGAGGTACAGAGAGCATCAATAACTTGTCATGGTCACACAGCTGTTAAGTGGAAGAGCTGGGACATAAAAATAGGCAGCCTTGCTCCAGAGGTGGTGCTCTTAGCCACAGCACTGAACTCGTCCTCTTTAGCTTTCCAGGACTCAGCTCATAACCTGCCCACCCTCTTCTAATACTCCGCCTGCACTTTCTGCGTTGTTCCTATTTTGGGTAAATGGGACTACCGTCTACCTGGTTACAAATATCAGATATCTAGTTGTCCCTTTTCTTCAAGCACCACATCCAATCCAAGCCAGCTTTTGAGGCTCACTCCATCACCCTCTTCCCTCACCTGGCACTGCAGTCCCCTCTTAAGTAGTCTCTGTAAACACATCCCTCTCTTTTCTTTTTTTTTTTT
>JAQZBX010085128.1:0-13131 GCA_029593785.1 Cabassous unicinctus | reverse complement strand
TAATTTTAAATGCTTACATTTAAAAGAAGAAAGATCCCAAATAACAGACCTAACCAAGAAACTGTAAGACCAAGAAGATTAACAGCAATGTAAACACAAAAAAGCAGAAGGAAAAAAACAACATAGACTATATCAGAGATAAATGAAAAAGAGAATAAAAAAAGAATATAGAGAATCAACAAAAGCAAAAGTTGGTTCTTAGAAAAGATCAATAAATTAACAAAACTTTATGTATATTGACAATGAAAAAAGAAAGAACACAACTAAAACCAGATTGAAATGGGGTGGGGGCATTACAATTGTCCCCACAGAAATAAAAAGGTTTACCAGAGGGTATTATGGGGGGACTTCCAGGAAGATAAAATTGAAGTAGTTAGGTTGAGCTCAAATCTTTCACACACACACAAAAACAAAAAAATGGAGAAAGTGCAAAAACCTACCCAAGGGAGTGGCTTTGGGGATCTGGGGAACAGGAAAGTGTTGCGCATCATCCAGAAGGGAGCAAGACAAATGAAGAAGCCAAAGGAAAACCATGAACTACTCACACCTGTGGCTGGAAATGACACATATACCCCATCCCCAAGGAAACTAGACTTGTTAAAACCCCTGGGTCACTGCAGCCAACTGAGTGGCAGGGAGCATTTCCTGCGGGGAAGACGGGTGGAGAGTGGTTTCTTTTCAGTGAGTCTGACCATCTGAGAACACTTTGAATTTCAAAAAAAGACCCAAACCATCACTGAGGTGGCCCAGGGAGAGGGAAGGGGAGATGTGATCAGGCAGGTTGTCACACTCAGCTGCCCTGGGAGAGAGAAGAAGTAGGTCAGTAAGAGGGCAGGGACACTTGCTTAACCAGCCAGCTCCAGCAAACTGTTAGAAGCACAACATGCTTGAGAAAATGGGAGCAGGAAGACTCAAATAAGCTTTCAAAAGCCTACTTAACTTGTGGAGTCCCTGTAGATCAGTGGAGGAATTCTTGTTTTAGGTCTTCTTGCATCTGTTATTTTTAATTTTTTATTGGTTCCTTTTTTTTTCTTTTCCTTGATTTTATTCATTAACCAGGGACATCACCTGTGGAGGGCAAGCTGCTGGGTGATTCATTTTTCAGTACTGGCAGCCTGAGAATCTCCTTATGCGCTTAAGAGGGAAGGCTGATTTTCCTCATGTTTTTTTGTTGTTTTGTTTCTTGTTTGCTGTCTTTCCCCTTTCTTTGTTTCCTTTTTTCTTTTACTTATTTTTTCTGCCTACTTTATTTCTTGTAGTTCCTTCATTTTTCTATCTTCAATCTTCTGTTGCTTTTCTTTCATCCTATCTCTTCTTGTTTTGCCTTTATTTTCAATTTCTCTCTTTTCCTTTCCTCTCTTTTCATCTTTCTGGCCTTTTAATTCATTCTATTTTTTTCCTCTATTTTTTCATGTTTTATTTTTTCTATTCCAACTTTTTAATTCTTATTCCTTTGTATATTTTATGATTTTTAACTCATATTACCTATTTATTTTCCTAGCTCTTCTATGGCTCCTCTTCTACCTTTCTGATTATTATTACTATTATTTCTTTTTTCTTCTTATCTCTTTCCTTTTTCTGGTCTTGTTTTTTTATAGGGAACACTGACAACTGCAAAGATATAGAATAAGAGGAACCAAGTGTCAAAAAGGAACCTTTTCAAACATGCAATAAACAACAAAATAAAACCCTAAATTAGAAAGACAAGTTAACCAAACTAATAAGCACATCAATGTAAAGAGATGCCTAGACACCAACAAGAAATTACAAACAATACTAAAAAACAGGAAGACATGTCCCAGTGTAATTAACAAAATAAAAAACAGGAAGAGATACATAATGTGGAACAACTAATCAGAGATGTCTGAACAAATATCATGAAAAACTTAAAGAAGTGAAAGAAGAGATAAAGGATATTAAGAAGAAACTGGGGGAACATACTGAAGAAATTGTAAATATACAGAAAAGGATAGCAGATCTGTTGGTGATGAATGGCACAATGTAAGAAATAAAAAATACACTGGAAGCACATAGCAGATTTGAACAGCCAGAGGAAAAATATCAGTGATGTCAAAGACAGTACATCTGAAATCAGACAGATAGAATAGATAGATAAAAAATAGAAAAAAATCAGCTGAGACTTAGGGACTTGAATGATAACCTGAAATGCACAAACATACACATTATAGGCATCCCAGAAGGAGAAGAGAAGGGAAAGGGGGTAGAAGGAGCATTGGAGGAAAGAATGGCTGAAAATTTCACAACTCTTTTGAAGGACATTGATGTACATGTCCAAGAAGTGCAGCACACCCCAAACAGTATAAAATCTAACAGGCCTACCCCAAGACATATACTTATCAAATAGTCCAATATTAAAGACAAAGAGAGAACACTGAAAGCAGCAAGAGAAAAGAGATCCATCACATACATGGGAAGCTCAATAAGATTAAGTGTTGATTTCTCTTGTGAAGCCATAGAGGTGAGAAGGTACTGGTATGACATATTCAAGGTGCTAAAACAACAACAACAGCAAAAAACTTACAGCCAAGAATCTGTAGCCAGCAAGGTTGGCATTCAAAAATGAAGGAGAGTGCAAAATATTCACAGATAAACAACAATTAAGAGAGTTTGTCAACAAGAAACCTGCCCTTCAAGAAATACTGCAGGTTGAAGGGAAAAAAAAGAGGAGAGAAAGAGGGTTGGAGGGAAGTGTCAGAATGAATATTGTTTGTAAGAATAACTAAAACTAAAAAGAGAAATAAAAACAACTTGTGAGATATATATATATATAAATTTAAAAAAATATGGCTAATGTAAGTAATGTTTTGAAAATAATAACATTGAATGGTAATGGATTAAACTTTCTACTCAAGTGAAACAGATTGGCAGGATGGAAAAGGAAATATGGCCCATCTATATGCTGTCAACAAGAAACTCACCTTATACCCAGGGACGCAAGGAGTTTGCAAGTGAATGATAGGAAAACAATTTACATGCAAACAATAACCAAAAATGGGCAGGAGTAACTATACTAATTTCAGACAAAATAGACTTTAAATGCGAAACTATTGTAAGAGACAAAAAGGACACAATATATTAATAAAGGGGTACTTTATCAAGAAGAAGGTACAATCATAAACACTTATGCACCTAACCAGGGCACCTCAAAATACATGAGGCAAACATTGGAAATCTAAAGGAAGAAATAGTTACCTCTACAATTATAGTAGGGGTCTTTAATACACCATTATGACCATTAGAAAGAACATCTTAATAGAAGATCAATAAAGAAAGAGAGACCTTGAATAATATGTTTGAGGATCTAGACCTAATAGACATATACATAACGTTACACCCAAATAAAGCAGAATATACATTCTTCTCTAGCACACATGGATCATTCACTAAGATAGACCATGTGCTAAGCAACAGAACAACTCTCAATGAATTCAGAAAGATTTAAATTATACAGAGTAATTTCTCTGACCACAATAGAATGAAGCTGGTAATCAGTAAAGGGCAGAGAACCAGATAATGCACAAATACATGGAAGTTAAACAACATACTCTTAGACAAACAGTGGGTGAAGGAGGAAATTGTAAAAGAAATCAGTATCTACCTTGAAATGAATGAAAATGACAACACAACATATCAAACCTATGGGATGCAGTAAAAGCTGTCCTGAGAGGGAGATTTATAGTCATAAATGCCTATATTAAAAAAGAAAAAAGAGCTAAAATCAAAGATCTAACTGCACGAAAGGGGAAATTATATAAAGAAAAACAAACTAATCCCAAAGCAAATAGAAAGAACAAAATAACAAAGATAAGATCAGTGTTAATGAAATCGAAAATAGGAACACACTAGAAAAAGATAACAAAACCAAAAGTTGGTTATTTGATAAGATTAATAAAATTGACAAATCCTTAGCTAGACTAACAAAGAAAAAAGAGAAAAGAGGCAAATACATAAAATAATAAATGAAGAAGGGATATCACCACTGACCACTTCACAGAGGATACTTTGAAAAATTGTATGCCAAAAAGATGGATAACGTAGGTGAAATGGACTAATTTCTAGAAACACACAAGCAGCCTACACTGAGGAAAGAAGAAATTGATGAGCTCAACAGACCAATCACAAATAACAAGATTTAATCAGTCATCAAAAATCTCCCAACTAAGAAGAGCACAGGACCAGATGGTCTCACAGATGAATTTTTCCAATCATTCTGGAAAGAACTAACACCAATCTTGCTTAAACTCTTCCAAAAAATAGAAGTAGAGGTAACATTGCCTAACCCATTCTATTATGCCAAATTCACCCAAATATTAAAGCCACGCAAAGACACCACAAGTAAGGAAAGCTATAGACCAATCTCTCTGATGAACCTAGATGCAAAAATCCTAAATAAAATACTTGATAATCATATTCAACAATACATCCAATGAATTACACATCATGAGCAAGTGGTTTTCATCCCTGGTATGCAAGGATGGTTCAACATACAATAATAAAATCAATATAATACACCACATTAACAGATCAAAGAAAAAAAATACATGATCATCTCCATTGATGCAGAAAAAGCTTTGCACAAAATACAGCATCATTTCCTGAGGGAAAAATAAAACACTTCAAATGATTATAAAAGAAGGAAACTTCTTCAAAATGACAAATGATATATATGAAAAAGCCATAGGTAACATCATATTCAATGGTGAAATGATTAAAGCTTTCTCTCTAACATCTGGAACAAGAAAAGGATGCCCACTTCACTGCTTTTATTTAACATTGTGTTAGAATTTCTTCCTCAAGCACTAAGGCAAGAAAAGTATATAAAAGGCATCCAAATTGGAAAGGAAGAAGTAAAAATTTCACTATTTGCAAACCTCATCATCCTATACAAAGAAAGCCCTAGGAAATCTAAAATAAAGCTTATAGAGCATATAAATGAGTTCAATAATGTGCAGGATATAAGATCAATGTGCAAAAATCAGTAGCATTTCTATATACCCATAGTGAGCAATCTGAGGAAGAAATCAAGAAAAAAATCCATTTACAATAGCAACTAAAAGAATCAAATACATAGGAATAAATTTAAGTGAAGATGTACAGATCTTGTATGCATAAAACTACCCAACATTAAGGATATCAAAGAAGACTTAAATAAATGGAAGAATTTTCCCTGTTCAGGGATAAGAAAACCAAATATTATTATGATCTCTATCCTACACAAAGAAATTTACAGATTTAATGCAAATCAAATAAAAATTATGACACCATTTTATATTGAATTGGAAAACCTAACTATAAAAATTATTTGGAAGAGCAAGGGTCACTGAATAGTCAACAACATATCAAAAAAGAAAAATGAAATTGGAGGAAACATACTATCTGACTTTAAAACATACTGCAAAACTACAGTGGTCAAAACTGCATGGTATTTGTAAAATGATAGACATACTCACCATGGGAACAGTATTGAGAATTCTGATATAGATCATTGCATATACAGTCAACTGATATTAATCAAGGCCACTAAGCCCACTCAACTAAGAGTGAATGGCCTCTTCAACAAATGGTGCTTGGAGACCTGAATATCCATATTGATGAGAATGACAAAGGATTACCATCTCACCCCTTATACAAAAATAAACACAAGAGGGATTAACATCTAAATATGAGAACCAAGACCATAAAGCTTCTGAAAGATAATTTAGGGAAGCATTTACAACATCTTGTAGTAGGAAATGGTTTCATAAACTTTATACTCAGAGCATGAGCAATGAAAAAAAAAATAGATAAATGGGACATCCTCAAAATTAAAAAAAAAAACTTTTGTGCTTCAAAGGACTTTGTCAAGTAAGTGAAAAGGCAGCCTACTCAAAGGGTCAAAATTTTTGGGAACCATCTATCCAAAAAGGGCCTAATATCCAACATATATAAAGAAATCCAATGTTTCAAAATTAAAAAGACAAACAACCCATTTAAAATTGTGCAAGTGATTTCAATAGACACTTCTCCAAAGAAGAAATACAAATAGCTAAAAAGCACATGAAAAGATGCTCAACATCCTTAGCTATTAGGAAAATGCAAATCAAAACTACAATGATATATCATCTTGCACCCATTAGACTGGCAGTTATTGAAAAAACAGAGGACTACAAGTGTTGGAGAGAACACTGCTGGTAGGAATGTAGAATGGTGCAGCCATTGTGGAGGACAATTTGTCGATTCCTCAGGAAGCTAACTATAGAACTGCCATATGAAACAACAATCCTACTCCTGGGTATATACTCAGAAGGATTGAAAGCAGAGACTGCACACCAGTGTTCACAGTGGCATTATTCACTATTGCCAAAAGTTGGAAGCAAACCAAATGTCAATCAACAGAGGAATGGATAAGCAAACTGTGATATATATTTACAATGCACTATTACATCATTGTAAGAAGGAATGCAGTGTTAAAACACTGCAGTGTAAGCCAGGCACTGAAGAACAAATATTACACGACCTTGCTGATAAGAATTAAGCAAATTGAGCAGACTCAGGGAGTTTGAGTCTCGCTGATAGGTTTACAGGAGACAGAAAGGGAGTAGAGGGTGGTGAGCAGATGACCCAATGGGTAACATCTATGATAAGTTGGAAGGATGTAGTTGTACAGTGGATGATCATGACAGTGTTGCAGTGATATGAGTGGATCATGTGGTGCTGGTCTGTGAGGAGGAGTAGAGGAGGTGTTGGGTTGGACTATCCATGGAACTGGGGGAAATGTAGGGGAAAGTAGCAAGTGAACTCTGGGGATTTGTAGGTCTGTGGTTAAAACTACAATTTTGAGAATGTTCTTTTGACAAATATGGCAGGAGAAGTTTACTGTTGTATGGTGTTTGCTGTGGGGAGTATATGGGACAGGGCCCACGTGAGGCATGCTTCTGTGGATTATGTAAGTGGTCATCTTGTCATAGTGTTTTATATCAGTGGGTGGAGAACCACACAATAAACAAGAAAATATTAAACTTCCATCCTGGGGAGTACTGCTATGTTTACAATTAGAGAGACAAGAATCCCTTGAGAACATAGGCAATGCGTAATAAAATAAAATGGACCAATATGTCAAGCCCTCAATATTATTACAAGTAACTGTGAATCTGATACTTCAAAAATTGAAACTTTGTGTTTACCATAGTTTCCGAGGGGAGACACAGGGAAGAATAAAACTGATGGAATGTAGGGCATTTTTTGAGCATTAGAATAGTTCATTATGATCTTGCAATAATGGATACAGGCCATGTATTAGCAAAAGTTGTGCTGATGCAAAGTACCAGAAGTCTGTTTGCTTTTATAAAGGGTATATATCTGAGGTAAAAGCTTATAGTTACAAGGCCCTAAAGAGTACAACTCAAGGTTGTTTTCTCACCCAAAGTCTTATGCCATGTGTTAAAGCAAGATGGTGGGCAATGTCTGAGAGGGTTCAGCCTTCCTCTTTCCTCTTAAGGCTTCATGGTCCCAGCTCCTTCCAATCTCAACTGTAGGCTGAATGGCTCATTTCTTTCTTGGCCTTCTCAGTTGCTCAAGGCTCTGGTCTCTACAGCTTCAAATTTTCAGGCATATTGCTCAGCTCTCTCCCAGGCCCCTGGATTAAAGTTCTCTCCTCTGCTGTTTCTATGGAGCTCTCTCTTTCTTCTGTGTATCTTCTCTTGTCTACCTTGTTGAGTGAGTGTCCATGTATATAGCTCATCAAGGGGACAAGGAATCAAATCAAAGCCCTAATCTTGATTTAATAAATTAAATGTAAAGTCTTTGAATTTAAATCACTCAAAGAGTATCATACCAATAGGAGCAGACAAGTTTACAAATATAATCAATATCTCATTTTGGAATTCATAAATAATATCAAACTGCCACAGGCCACTTCAAATTTTGTCAGTACCTATAAAAGTGTATGATCCAAAATGTAAACCATAACATAAAGCATTGACCATGGTTAGTAGCAATGCCTCAATATTTGTACATGAATTGCAACAAATGTACCATCCACATGTAAAATGTTATTAATAGGGGAGTGGGGCAAAGGGGGAGGCATTGGGTATATAGAAATCCCCTATATTATCTAGTTGACTTTTGTGTATCCTAAAGCTTCTTTGAAGATAAAATGAAAAAAAAAAAAAGACACGGGGGAAAAATATGGAGGAAAATGTCATTGTACATACAAGACAACAGATCTTACAGTGATGAAAGACACAATGACTAATTTTTTATTATTTCAAGTTTTTAATTTTTTTAAATTTTATTGGTTGTTTTAAAAATTATTTCATTTTCTTTCTAATTTTATTTGGTTATTTTGTTGGCTTCATTTTTGGAGAGATTTTGAATCAAAGAAAGGTCACAACAGTGGCAGGGGATGATCACTTCTGTGGGTTGTCAGTGATGGGTGATGCATAAGAAGGAGTTCACCTGGGGAATGTCTCTTAGGCATGTGAATACGTTCAAGTGTTCATGGGGCATTGTCTCATCTTTGTCTTGGTGGGTGGAAATCCACACAATACCTGAAAGAATACTGAATATCCATCCTGGGGATTTCTGCTTCATTCTCTAATAGGACAGCAAGAATCCCCTAAGTGCAAGGAAAGTTCCTAGTGAACACAGACGGACCATTATGCCACTCCCTTGATATTGGTGAACTTTTTCTTGTGAAATTGAAACTTAGCCTAGTATTATATACTGCCTAAGACTTACCTTCACAAAGCCTCCTTGTTGCTCAAATGTGGGCTCTTTATAAGCCAAGCTCAGCATATAAATGCACTACCTTCCCCCTGATGGGACATGATTCTATAGATGAGGCTCCTGAGGGATTATTACGAAACACGAATTAGCAAAGCATCTGGAAAAAGACCTTGACACAAAAGGAGGAAACAGTAAATACAAATGAGTTTTTACAGCTAAGAGATTTCAAAGTAAATCAGAGTTCATTCCAGAGGTTACACATTTGCACATCTCAGCAGGATATCATTGACTGTCACAGAAAACAGTGCTTTGAACACTGGGACTCCTGAGGGCTCTAGAAACATCCAGAAACTATAAGCAGGGCATACAGCTCAGGAAATTGGCACCCTTTCAGTAGGCCTTATTTTGGAATTTATGATCCCCAGTGTAATAGAGTTAGACTCATTTACAGGTTCTCCACACATGGCTCTTCTGCCCATTTTATTTGAACTTATATTTGGCACTATACTTGATAAAATATGTCCCAGAGACTTAAATCTTTGGCCTGTCCATGTGCTAGTTGAGCCCTGAATTTCAGCAGGGTTGCAACACCTGGTCTCCAAGGAGAGCTAACAAGGAGATGATGTGGATGATGCCCATCCCAAGGATCAGACAGTGTCTGCAACTGCAAGAAAGATAGTTCCATCCATCTGTACCATGGGATCTAAGTACCCTCTCAATTAGAAGCTACTGGACATCACCATCCCAAAATTCTCAAGATTGGGAAATGAACATGGGACTAAAATAGACTTATTTATTCTACTATAGGCTTATTATTCTAGCAGTGGAAGAACTGTTATAATTGATATAAAGATAGTGGCCACCAGAGGTTCTGAAGGATGGGAGAGGGAAGAATAAGTGCAAGATGGGGACATTATGGGACATTGTAGTTGTCTTGCATGACATTGCTGTGACAGATACAGGCCTTTGTATATTTTGTCATAATCTACAAAGTTGTCTGGGCCAGAATGTAAAATATAAAGTAAACTGCAGTCCATGCTTAGTAGGATTGCTTCAATATATGTTCATCAATTGTAACAAATGTACCACATTAATGAAGGTTGCTGTAAATGTGGGAAAGTGTGGGAGGGGGAGGGATTGCAGCATATAGGAATCCCTTATATTTTTTATGTAACATTTATGTAATCTAAAGTGTATTCAGAAATAAAAAAATTAATTAAAAAAGGATATTATGAAGAACTATATGAACACAAATTAGAAAAATTTGGTGAAATGCACAATTTGTAGAAGCCCACAAAATTTCTACTAAAGAATAAATAGAAATCTCAGCACACAAATAACTAGTAAAGAGACTAAATTAGAAAGAAAAAACCTCCCTAAACAGAAAAGCTCAGAACAAAATGGTTTCATAGGGGAATTTTATCAAACTTTCCAAGAAGAATTAATACCAAACTGCTCAAACACTTCCAAAAATTGAAGAATAGGGAACTCCCCCTAACTCATTTAATGAGGCTGATATCCCCCTCATAACAAAGCCAAATAAATATACGACAAGAAAAGAAAATTGCAAATCAATATTTCTTATGTGCAACTGAAAAAAGACCTTGACCAAATGGGGGAAAATGTAAAGACAAATGAGTTTATATGGCTAAGAGACTTCAAAGTGAGTCAGGAGGTCGTTCCAGAGGTTATGCTTGTGCACTTCTCAGCAGGATCAATTTGACTGCCAAAGTGAACACTATTCAAATAATGGGACTCCTGAGGGCTCTGGAGACATCCAGACACTATATTCAGGGCAGATAGCTCAGGAGTTTGGTGTCTTGCCGGTGGGCCCTACTTTGGAATTTATGCTCCTCAGAGTGACAGAGTTGGACTCAGTTATGGTTTCCCTACACATGTCTCTTCTGTCCTTCTATTTGAACCTGTAATTAGTACTAGATTTGGTAGGTGTATGTCCAAGAGACTTAAATCTTTGGACTGTCCATGTGCCGGTGGGCCCTGAATCTCAATGGAGTTGCAACACCTACTCTCCAGTTTATTGGTCTCACCCAGGACAACTAACATGGAGGTGTTGATGGACAACTACCATAGCAAGAAACTGAGATAGTCTACAACTGCAAGCGAGTCCCATCCATCAGCCCTATGGGATCACATCCCCCTCTCAATTAGAGGTGGAATGGACATCACCATCCCAGAATCCTCAGGATTGGGGAATGAACAATGGACTAAAGTAGACTGATTGACATTTAACTATAGACTTATTGTGATTCTAGCAATGGAAGAAATTATATCATTGATATGGAGGCTGTGGCCACTGGGAGTTCTGAGGGCAGGGAGAAGAAAAAATAGGTGAAATATGGGGCCATTTTCAGGACTTGAGAATTGTCCTGAATGACATTGCAATAGAGTTACAAGCCATTATAAATTTTGCCATAGTCTACAAAATTGGGTGGGACAGAGTGTAAACTACAATGTAAACTTCAATCCACACTAGTGGCAATGCTCCAAAATATGTTCAATTGTAATGAATGTACCTCATTAATGAAGGATGTTGCTAATGTGGGAAAATGTGGGAGGTGTGGGGAGTGGGGCATATGGAAATTCCATATATTTTTTATGTGACATTTGTATAACCTAAGTGTCCTTTAATAAATAAAAATAAAATAAATTCAAAATGTCTCTTATGGACATATATGCAAAGATCCTCAATAAAATACAAGCAAACTGAATCCAATAGCATATTAAAGGAATTATACACAATGTTCAAGTGAGATTCATTTCAGTTATGCAAGAGTGGTTCAACATAAGAAAATCAATTAATGTAATACACATTAACAGAAGGAACAAATAACAAACATATGATCGTCTAAACTGATGCAAAATAGGCATTTGAAAAAATCCAGCATCCTTTCTTGATAAAAAAAACATGTAGAAAACTAGAAATAGGATATTTCCTCAACCTGATAAAGGACATATATGAAAGTCCGATAGCTCCAATAGCCATTGTCATACTTCCGGGACAAAAACTAAAAGTTGTCCCTCTAAGATCAAGAACAAGACAAGGATATCGTCTGTGACCACTTTTAGTCAGCATTGTATTGGAAGTTCTACCTAGAGTAATTAGGTAAGAAAAAAAAAATCCCAACTGGAAAGGAAGAAATAAAATTTTCTGTATTTACTGATGACATCATCCTATATATCAAAAATCCCGAAAATCCACAACAAAGCATCTAGAGCAAATAAATGAATTCAGGAAATTGATAGGGTGTAAGACCAACATGAAAAATCATTAATATTTCTATACACCAGTAATGAATGGTGGAAGAAAAATAAAGAAAATTCCATTTACAATAGCAAACAAAAGAATCAAATAGCTCAAAATAAATCTAACAATTGTTTTGGGGGATTTATACATAGAAAACTTCAAAATAGTGCTAAAAGAAAGCAAGAAAGACAAAATAAATGGAAAGATATTCCATGTTCATGGATTGAAGTCTAATTTATGTTAAGAAGTCAATTATACCCAAAACTATTTAAAGATTAAATGCAACCACCAGAAAAATTCCAACAGCTTGCTTGCAGAAATGGAAAAACCAATTGCCAAATTTATTTGGAAGGGTGAGTACCCAAACAGTCAAAGCCTTTTTGAAAAACAATTTGCTGAACTCACACTTTCAAATATTAAAACTAATTATAAAGCCACAGTAATCAAAACAGTATGGTACTGGCAGAAAGACAGACATATAAATCAATTGAATCAAATTTTGAATTAGGAAACCAACCTTCACAAATAGGGATGGCTGATTTTTGTGAAGTTTGCCAAGATTACTCAAGTTGAAAATAATATTCTCCTTAACAAATATTCAGAAACTTTTATATGCACATTGAAAAAGATGAAGGCAGACCTATATCTCACAACATATGCAAAAATTATCTCAAAATGAATCAAAGACTTAAATATAAAAACCAGAAGTATAAAACTCCTATAAGAAAATATAAAGAATCATTTTCAGGACATGGTATTAGGCAATAATTTCTTAGATTTTACAACCAAAGTCCAAGCAACAACAACAACAACAAAATAGATAAATTGTACCTCATCAATATTAAACATTTTTGTTCATCAAAGAACTTTGTCATGAAAGAAAATGACAATTTAAGCAATGTCAGAAATCATTTGAAAATCACATATCTAATAAGGTTTTTATATTGAGCAAAGAAAAAGAAATCTTTCAACTCAACCACAGACTAACAACCCATTTAAAAAACGGTCAAAAGATTTAAATAGACATTTCTCCAAAGATGATAAACAAAAGTCCATTTGTGGTGTCTTGGACTTATGTACCCCAGAAAAACACATTCTCAAGCTTAATCCAATCCTGTGGATGTGAACCCTTGTAAACA
>JAQZBX010085127.1:0-13168 GCA_029593785.1 Cabassous unicinctus | reverse complement strand
TCGGAAGTCTCCAGGATTGAATCCTGGTAAAGACTGGAGGAGGAGGATGAGAAGAGATGAAACAGACACAGAGAATTGCCCAGCGAATGGACACAAAACAGCAAATGGGGAAGGGGGGTTTTAAAATGGACCAAGTAAATAAATAAATCTTAAAAAAGAAAAAAAAAAAGTTAGGGTTGCTACTAAATGAAATTCTCGGCATTTACATTACTATCAAAAAGTTACATTTCTGATTTTCAGAGCATGGGTCACAGGAGATATTTTCCTGCTTTTTAAGTGAATATTTTCCCGCTTTTTAAAAGTTTTAAAGTTTTGGAAAGAACCCTAACTCAAAATAGCATGAGCAAAAAAGACAATTTACTGGTGCGTTTCCCAGGAAGTCCAGGGATTTGACAAGTTTCAGATAGGGCTTTATGGAGTGTTCATTTCTGTCCCCAGGGCGTTCTCTCTTGCTCAGTGTTGCTTCCCTCCGTTTTGGCTTTATGCTGTGGTTGGCTTTCACCAGCTGCCGCAGGCTTACAAGTCACTGTCTCAATAACAGCCGCATCAGTACCACCCCATCCCATCCCCCCCCCAAAAAAAGAAAAAGATTTTTCTCGATTAGATCCGGTGTTTCCCCTGCCACCCCAACTCCCAATCTATATTCCCAGGGAGATGAGATATACTCATCCAGGCTGGCCTGGATCACGTGCCAACAAAAAGGCGGGAAGATTTGCATCCTTGTCAATCCCACTGGGATCACGTGGCAAGGGTGAGGGCAATTCTCAAAAGAAAGGGGGTTGGGGCAAAAAAATACAAAAATGAAAACAATAAAAATAAAAAAGAATCTCCTTTGGAGGAAGAGAACTTGGTTCACCTTACTATAGCAATGATGAAAAATAACTTCATTCTACAGTTACATGACTTTTGGAGTTACTGGAGACCAAAACCTAATCTGTGATTCCCAGGAATGCCTTAGAATGCCAAAGGAAAGTTCCACTTAAAGCCCACTTTCATGCCACTTCTTAAAAATGGTACTCTTGTAAATAGCTGAAAGTTTGTTACGAATGTCTGAGTTTCATTTATTTTATTATTTCTGCCAGAATGAAGCAATAATCTCACCATTCAAGTATAGATGATCTTTCTGAAAAACTGGGGCAAATGCAATTTGAAATGTATTAAGGGTTTAAGAAATCTGTTGTAAGTCTTTTTGAGAGGAAGTAATTACTTTGTGAATGAGTGTCTCATTCAAGTTCAGTCATTTTAGTAAACATGGATTTCATCTTTTAGAGTGCTTAATAGCAAAAACCAATATGTCGTTTCTCAAAAATAACAAAAGCATTGCAAAACCAAGCAAGTTATTAAGCAGTTCTAAAGAAAAGGCATTAGCAACTATGCATTATAAGACGAATAATGAAGCCTCTCCAAACTTAGTGGGTCTACACGCTAGCTAGAGATTTTTCCATAGTCCATACTATTTTCTACTTTTTCTTTTAGCTGACAAATGCCTTCAGAAATTTAGCCTACAAATGGCCCATCTGAGTGTGAAATTTGGTAAACAGAGATGCTTTCAGGAACTCCAGGAGGGGTCCAGGACCAAGTGCGGCTCATCACATGCACAAAATAGGTTCCAGGTGTTGCGTGGTTCCTGGTGGTCCCAGATCCCCGAGATTCTTCACTCGGGTCGGGGTGAGCAGGGGTGCGGGAGCGGGTGGAGGTGGAGTTGAGAATGGCAGGGGGAGGGGATAGGAGTGGAGATGAAGGTGGGGGTGGGCTGGGGAGGAAGGGGGTGGGGCGGGGCGCTCTGGGGGCGTGGACACACGCGTAGGGACACGCGCTCTCGGCCCCAGCAACTCGCTCCAAGTTCCCTCCCTCGCTCTCCGGCGAAGCCTGCCCGAGCCCTCCCACTCGGTGCAGACCGAGCCACCGCGGCCGCCAGCCGTGGCCCTCCAGCGGCCGCGCGTCCGGCCCACGGTCCCGGGCCAGCGGCGGCATCGGCGGCCAGGACTCCGGGGCCTGCGGCCGCCAGTGCGGACCCGACGCTTGGCCTCCCGTCCTGCAGCGGCAGCGGGACCCAGTCCCTCTCGGGCCCGCCGTACCCGGAGCCCTGCTTGGGCTGCAGCCCCCGGGACCGGGGAACGCGGCCGAGGTAAGGGAGGGCTGTGGGAGGAGGCGGCGGGCTTCGGGTCGGGGTCGCCGTGGGGACAATGCCGAAGCTGCGCGCACGGCCGGGCGGGCGTGGGGCGAAGCCGGGTCCGCGCCCCCGGCCTCCTCGCGGGCCCGGCTCCGCGTCCCGCCCGCTTGGGGACCGGTGGCCCTAGCCGGGTCCCGGGACCAGCTTTCCGGGGCGGCGGGCTGCGCGCTCTGATCGCGACCTGGGCTTCGCGGGGAGGCCGCGCAGCGACGGGGGCTCGGGACAGGGGGCGCTGGCCGCGCTCGGGCTCCGGGGTGGGCTTGCGGGGAGCCACCGGGGCGCTCCGAAACGCGCCGGCTGGTTCCCCCAGGAGAAGCTGCCCGGCGGGGGACGGAGACTCCGCTTGTCCACCTTGTCCTGCGCGGTCTCTTTGCTTGCTCGCCAAGAAAGACCACCTGATCCCTGATGCTCGGTACTTGGGGAACATAGTCTCTCCGAATCCCTGGCGGGGAGTAAGTGCAATACAAACAGATTCCGAGGCTTTGAAGTTTTTTTTTTTGTTTGTTGTTTGTTTTGGTTATCCCCTCCAGCTCCTTCCACGATCACAGTTGTCTGTACTTTCTTTGCAAGCAGACAGATTTGAAAGAGACTAAATTATCTTGGGCTCAGCGGTGTCCCCATCACATGGCAGAGCTCAGTCACGTGGCAATAACACACATCCCGGCTGTGTGTAACCTCCGCCCAGCCTAGTGCCCTGATAATGTTAGAACCCAAGTTGCACAGTCAGTGGATCTGACGGTGCTCCCTCTAAGCAGTTTTATGGGGAGGGAAGCAGAGATAACTTCGGTGCATGCTTAAATTACTCTGCAAAGCCTAAAGAAAACACCTGGCGCCAGGCTTTTTAACTCCTTCGCGTTGTGAAGCCACAAACACAGGAGCGCCAGGCTTTCCTTCCTGCCTAAGATATGGACAAACTCCGGACCATTCCTCAGGGCCGAGTTATGTCCTGTGTAAAATCTGGCACACATCTGTCACAACATTGCCTGGCTGGCGTTGTGAGGACTACAGGCTGGGCTATTTTTTATAAAAGGGGAATGTGATAGTAGAATACGCATTATTTTTGCAATGTGCATAGTATGGCTTCCATTTTCTTTATTTCCCCTGTTGACTTTAAAGATACTTATTTGGGAATTTTTTTTTTTTTCCAGTTACATTTAGAGTCATTCCAGGAAAGATACTGGTGTTTATTTCGTGGCATCATGACCCGGGTCATTCACATGTGCTATTAATTAAGCCTTGTTGTTTTAACATTAAGGCCAACTGAATGGTAAGCCAGATTCTTTTTTGGAAACATCCCATTCATTTACTTTATGGTATTTCATCTATTGCGTTAATATAGATAGTAAAGTCACTAATTGAACAGCAAGGTGGTAGTGCATTGTCTACCCCATGATCTGTAAATCCTGTGCATAGTGCCATGTTTTAGTGTTATTTTTAATTTTCATGATCAATCCATGAATTTTCTTTATTGGAAAATGACGTTTTGCTTTGCTTTGTTTTGTTTTGTTATCCCAGATCTTTTAAATCATGGTCTATTTTAAGTCTGTGGTTTAGTTGTAGATCAGAATTGAGGTTGGGTGGTTGTTTGCTTAGGACTTGAAAAATTGCTGGGTATTCTTATGCACAGTAAGTTTGGAGTTAGTAAATCCATAGCCTGTATGTCAGGACAAGACCACAGACCTGACCTTAAACCTAGCGGTATCTTGGTACATTTCATAGAAGGGAAATCTATTAGTCCTTAAGGGCCTGATAGAAGGAGTGATTCAGACATCAGGGGAAACCTGGGCTCTTAACCCCAGTCCCGAATACCCTTGTTCTCAAAGCCTGGAATAACACTTCCGATTCCTAGTTGGAAGAATCTTCTTGGCACTGCGGAGTCAGATAGGTCCTATTACACTAAAGTTTAATCAAAGATAAATGTATGTGCTGTATATATGTCAACTGGAACAAGTCGTTCTTACTTGTCTATTTAAATGTTGAGAGCAGAATTTATAGCCTAACTAGCAAAGATGAGAAAAATTAAAGCTACTTACTTGCCATGTGTTGGTAACCAAAAGATTATGTTTGCTACCTAGATATAATTTAAAAATTCTAAATAATTTAATTACATATCCAGGATTTTTTCCCCTTTAAAGAGAAATTACATCTTTTTCATTCCTAAATAACTTGCTTAGCTAAGAAGAGGCATGGCATTAAAAGGCTTGGTGACCCTGTAGAACCAACGCTGCTGTAGGCACAGTCCTGGACAGTAGATGGCGCTGTGGATAGTGGACGGAGCCATTTACGTGGTCAAGGACAGTTGGAAGGGATTAATTTAGTAATGCCTATTGCTTGCCCCTCAAGCATACTCTTACCCACACAGACAACATCCAATGCTCTTTTTAGGAATAAACTTTAAAAATTTGTCCTTTGCATTTTCAACACTTTTAGACTACTGGTCAATTTTTTCTCTCTGAAAACTATAATATTCTACGTGTTCGACAAACATTGCGTATAAAAATATTGAGTCAGCTGTTCTCTTTTTCCCATACTAGGGTTAGATTGATCATCCAGAACCTAGGAGAATTTCAATTAACTTGATTTTTTTCTTCAATTCTTAACTGTTGAGAGAAAAACAAAGGATAAGAAACCTACTTGCATCTTGACTTTATTTAAGAAAATGACTTCCTCTGGTCAAGTCTCATTTATTCTGATTTTTGTCAGAACTTTTCTGACTCCCGGTAATGATGCAATGAGAGTTGATATTCAGGGTGAAGACTCTGAAGCTCTGCAAAGTCATGACTCATCCAAGAAAAATATATTCATTTTATGCAGGACAGGCACCAAGGCTAGAAAGTGGATAAGTATACTCAGAGAAGGAGTTTTCTGGTTACCTCTGAGGGCTGGCTGTGGGACCAGCATAGTCCTAGGCTTTAAAATGCATTTTCTATAATCCTCCTAGACAAGCTAGTTGCTGTTATCTCCTTTTGGCTGGTGAGGTTGAGTGACTTGCTCAAGTCACGTAGCTAATAAGAAGCAAGGCTGGGATTTAAATCCAGGTGTGTGTGCCTCAGAGCCCATGGATCTTTCCACCACACCATGCGGAATAACCTTTGTGCATTCATCTGCTGGAGGCATTAATTATACTACATTCTTTTTGGGGTTGATATAAGCAAGTCTCTTCTTCAAACTCAGTGACATGTTTTCAATTTCCTAGGCACCATTTGATCATTAAAGAGTCCAAAATGGGAGAAATTAAGCTGTTTTTGATTTTCAAAGTACACCTCTTGTCTCTTAAGATTTCATTATATCCTGTTTAAAATTCCTTATTTTAGAAGGGTTGGTGGAGGGGGATGGAGATGGTAGCTTTAGCTTTTTGAACAATGTAAAGGCTAATCAAAATGACTTAGAATGTTGAGTCTCTTTTTGGCTTCATTGCTCAGGTAATCTGAGAAAGTAACAGCTTTCTATACCCTCAGTACCATTTTCCCACAGGAGTTAAAGAAGGTATACAATTTTGATCACTTAAGTACCTTAGGGGGGGCTGATGATGAATGAAATATTGGATCAAATTCTCAATCTATATATTTATTGTTTTTTTTTTTCAATTTTACACTTTAGGCAGAGCTTAATTTTTTGTATTGAAAGCATTATAGAAATCCACAAAACTAATATTTGAGAATTGTTCAAAAGAGAACATGAATCATGCCCCAAATGTTGTTTATCAAAGAAGCTAAACATATTACTGATTCCGAACTTTGAAAGATAAGCTGTGGGACGATTTAGCATGGAAGATTTTTGGGAATAGGAGTAGAATTTAGTTTTTCATTGTTTGTGAATATCTTCTCCTAAATGACTAACCACAGCTAATTAAGATTATCCATTGTTGCAGAATCCATTTCCATCCTGTTTTTAAATAACCTGGATTTGTTTCTGAATAATCCTTTTGGCCATTCAAACAGTCTTTATTGTGATATAAAATTAATGAACTTGAATCTTGCATATACCTCTTTTGACACCTTGTATTTCCTCTTAACTGTGAGAAGGGACTGAGTGGGATTTTCAAAAATCTCAATATACTGCAGTGTGAATCTCAGGAGGAAGATCACATAAGAAGTAAGTTTTCTAACACCTGAACACCCTTCCCTACTTTTTGGCAAACCTTAGTTGGTAAAGCAAATTACTTCCTCTTTTCCAGTATGTTTGGTGATAAAAATAGTGAGCATGTGGATGATTAAACAATTTCAAGCTGGAGCTAAGCTGGGATTTTAAAATTGTAAACACTTTAGAGAGAAGTTCAAAGGTGAATGCCTAAGCAAAGGGAAACAGTATGTCATTTGGCAGACAGGTTTTTGGAAGAATTATTGGAATCCTGTGGTGTGTTTTATACATCAGAGCAAGATCAGTGGGGTTTTGAAATTGTCCAGCTCCTGATAAGGCTTTTAAAAGTACAATTCACAAGCATATGGGGAATTTTTGAGTGACTGTGTTGTAATGCAAAGGTTTTTTTCCTCATAGCCCTGCTAGAAGTTTGTTTCATTTTTTGTCTTTTTCAGGAGGGATCACAAATATGCTCTAAAATATATCATTCTTGCTAATAGGGGATTTTGGTTTTTTGTTTTTATTTTTGGTCCTACTGAGTGGAGTTTAATGTAATGAAAATAATTATGCAGAAACACAGAAGAATATAGTTTAGTCATGCCTTCCATTATGATTATTATATGAAACAGTTATTTATGGAGAATCTACTACTGTGTTCCAGGTACTGGGGGTGAGCATTAGTCAAGAAAGACAGGCCCCCTGCTTTTTTTTGAAGCTTTACAATGTCATCAGGGGAAATATTAATAGATAATAAAGTAAACACATAAGTGAAAAAGCTATTTTGAAGTAGTAATAAGCATGGTTAAGTGTCCCGACCCGCGAGACGATCAACTGGGGCTCAGGACCTGTGAAGAAAAGAATGGTATGGGACAAGAGACGCGAAGAATGACAGCAAGACAGGATTCTGATCAAGCTGCAAAAGTTTATTGAAGAAGCAGGGTATATATACTCTAAAGGAGGAGGGTGTGAATTGGTGGACCTAAGGACGGGTGGCGGTTTGGGATTGGTGGCTATTGTTGCTAGGGTAGGTGGCAGAAATGCTTTTGGCGCGAACTCTCTAACTTCCTTGAAGAAGGCTAATAAGAGCTTAGCTGTTCTTTGTCTCAGCCCTGGCGGCCATGTTACATGTCACCGGTGCTGCTGACAAGGTGCATAATATGAGTGCTACTGTGAAGGTCCCCAACAGTTAAGAGTGGAAGTAGAGTCCCCGTCTGGATTGGGTGGCCCAGTAAGGGCCTTACGGAAGGACCTTTGAACTAAGAGTTAAGTAAAAAGATGACGTAATGCTGGAAAGTCTGTGCAGAGCAGATGGCTTGTGCAAAGGTCCTGTGGCAGAGAAACCAGTTTGGGTGAGGATTGGGAGACACAGCAGCTGAGTAGCAAGCAGGGCCTTGAAGGCCACAGTGGGGAGTTTTCATTTATTCCAAGTGTCTTCCTAGCCACTAGAGGATGTAACACAAGGAGTGCCAGGCTCTAATCTGCAGATATAGATGCTCACTCTGTCTGCCATATAGAGAATGGGTTGTTGGGGAAGAAGGGAAGCAGGAAGCCAGTTCGGAAGCTATTGTGGTGTCCTGGTGCCATCTGAACTGGAAGGACAGCACACAGGACAGAGAGACTCCAGATGTAGTCAGGATTCTGAATTTCTTATCTAAACACCCTTGATTTTAGTGTCATTATTTTCTAAACCACTAAGAAAGAAAAAAAAACACTGTTGGTTTAAACTATGATGTGCCATTGATTGTGATTATGGATCCAGATTTTAGGTATTAAACTGTGAAAATAAACATGTCCTGGAATCATTGAAGTACAGTGGATTCTGGAGGTCAAGTTTGAGAAGACTCGCCCATTTGTATTTTATTTCTACTTGTATCTGAGTCAAACAAGTAGAATCCTGTATTTGGAAAGGAAGAATCTGCTTCAACAGTCGGAGTTGGTACAGAAAAATGCATTGGGTGTAAGCAGCCTTTCTAATTCTTTAAAACAATATTGGAAAGGGATTTGCAGAGCTTTGCCTCCATGTTCATTACCGAGAGCAGTGAGGCTGGGAAGGCCCAGATTTGCCCTGTTTAAGGGGGGTTACTGCCACTGTGTGTACATTTGTGGTGGATAGACAGTGTCTGCTACTTGCCTTGAACTCAGGTAGATCTGGGTGTTACATGCTTTGATTATTCTGTTACACCACTGGGAGCAGGACAGGGTGAGGGGTTGATCACAGCCAGGGCATCCCAGCCAAGAACTTAGGTATAGGCAGTGTGGTGGTTTGGAGCTCTGTACCCCAGAAAAACATGTTCTTACTTGTAATCCATTCCTGTGGGTGTGAACCCATTCTAAGTAGGACCTTTTGATGAAGTTACTTCTGTTAAGGTGTGGTCCAACCCAATCAAGATAGGTCTTCATCCTGTTACTAGAGTCATTCATAAGCAAAATGAAATTCTGACAGAGAGAGAAAGCCATGGGAAGCGAGAAGCTGAAGGGCAGTGGAACCCAGAAAAGAAGGGAGAGGCCAGGAGACGCCACCACGGGCATTACCATGGTGCCTCTGGACAGAGGAGCCCAGGGCCAAGGCTCATTAGCAGCCAGCTCCAGAAAACCATTCTTTGGGAAGAAAGCATCTCCTTGACTATGCCTTGATTTGGACTTCTAGCCTCAAAACCATGAGCCAATAAATTCTTGTTTAAGCTAACCCATTACCTGGCTTTTTTATTTAGCAAAGAGGAAACTTAAAACAACCAGGAAATGGGTAAATAGGTTCCTGAGAGGCTGAGAGAGCAATTTTTCAAGCCAGCTTAGCCTTTGGTGTAATGACTGTCTCTGGGTGAAGTTGAGTTGAATGACTTAGGCTTCTGGGGCCTCGGTTTCTTCATCTGTAAAATGGAATAATAGCAATACCTGCTTTGTAGGATTGTTGTGAGGGTTATGTAATATGATGCTCATAAAATGCCGAGTCCTTGACCAAGGTTAGTTGTTGTGATTTATTTCTGTCTCAGGGATTTTGCGCTTTGTCCCTCTGTCTAGTATATTATCACCATGCAGGACAAATGACACTTTTTCAGAGACTCTCCTGACCACTGAAGCGAAAGTAGCCTCTTCTCCAGCCATTTTCTCTCCCCACTGTCCTATTTTATTTTATTCATAACCCTTATCCCTCACTGAAATTGTATAACTTATGTACATGTTGAAAGGGACATGTAGGCTGCTGCGCTTAGAAGTGTGCCAGACCACCTCATGGAGCCTTGCACATAATTATGAAAGAACTCTGAGGGGTGTATTAGTCGGCCAAAGGGGTGCTGAGGCAAAGTACCAGAAATCTGTTGGCTTTTATAAAGGGTACTTATTTGGGGTCGAAGCTTGGAATTACAAGGCCCTAACAAGTCCAACTCAAAGTACCATAAGAGGAGGTACTTTCTTACTAAAGATGTCTGTGAGGGTTCAGCCTTCCTTCTTCCTCTTACGGCTCCGTGGTCCCAGCTTCTTCTGATCTCAGCTGTAGTCTGGCATAGGACTCGTCTCTCTTCCTGGGGCCTTCTTGGCACTGCAGACTATCAGGCAAATGGCTCTTCTCTCTTCCCGGGACCTCGATCCTCTTCCATGTCTATGGAGCTCTCTCTCTATTCTCGCGTATCTGCCTCTGTGTTCTCCTTGAGTGAATGTCCATTTATGTAGCCCTCCAAGGGGGCAGGGACTCAACCCTGCATGCCCTAATGATGTCAAATCAAAGCCCTAATCTTAACATAAATAAATGTAAAACCTTTGAATTTAATGCAGTGAAAGGGTATCACGCCCAGAGGAACAGACCAGTTTACAAACATAATCTATATCTCTTTTTGGAATTCATAATTACTATTAAACTGCCACAAGGGGGTGATGGCGATTATGGGGTGCTTGTCCTCTAGGGCCTTGAAGGCCTTGAGCAGATCTTCTCTTGACTTGATTTTTTGTGCTTTGAGATGATGAGCTATCCATTTGAGGTTGGCCTTAGTTTCCTCTGGCTGCCATAACAAACTACCGAAAACTAGGTGGCCTACAGCATCAGAAATTCATTATCTCAGAGTTCTGGAGACTCGAGGTCTGACATCTGTAGGGGAGAATCCTTTCTGGCCTCTTCCCGGATTCTGGTGGGATACCAGTAATCTGGGGCTTCAATCTCAGCTTCTGCCGTCACATGGCGTTCCCCCCTCATCTCTCTCTCTCTTTTTCCCAATCACACCAGATTTAGGGCTCACCCTGCTCCAGTATGACCTCATTTTAACTTGCCTAATTCCATCTGTAACGACCCTATTTCCAAGTAAATCACATTCTGAGGTACTGGAGGTTAGGACTTCAAACTATCCTTTTTGGGGTGGCACATTTCTACTCATAACAAGGCTTATGTACCTTTGGTCCAGTGGACAAGTTCCAGTAATTTCTGAGAGAGAGAATAGGTTGATTGGGGGAATTTGTATTTGGAAATGTGATTTCTTGGCATAGTAGGACATGCTCATTGTTTCACACTGGCATTTCCCAGGATATCACTTGCTTCAAATTTAAACTAAATATCACTTCTGGCCTTCCTAGTGCCTGTGATACCAGTTTATAAGCACCTAATTTGCTTCATAAAAACACTAGAGTGAACACATTAGGGAAATAAAACCACTGTAAAATTGCTGATGCTTGTTAAATTGCTTTGGCCACCCCAGAGACTGGAAGTTCTGTGTTCTCCCAGCACTGAAATTGGGGATATAACCGGTATCCTAAATGGTTGTCCTCAGCCTACACGTAAACTGGGGATTTTCCCCTGTTTTAGTTTCCTTGACTGCTCAAGCAAATACAAGAAATGGGTCTGGTTAAACAATGGGAATTTATTAGCCCACGGTTTTGAGGCTAAGGGAAGGTACAAACAAAGACATCATCAGGGTGATGCTTTCTTCACATTAGCATTCTGGGCGTGGCTGCCAGCCTTCCTTGGTCCTTAGCTTTTCTGTTACAGGGCAGTGCACACGGTGGCCTTTCCTGGCCCCTCCGTTCTCTTCCGAGTTCCATTCATTTCAGCTTCTGGCTGCTCCCTCTGTGACTTTTCTGACTGTCCGAATTTCATTCTCTTTTAAAGGTCTCCAATTATAGGATTAAGACCCATCCTAACTGTGGTGGACCACACCTTAACTGAAGTAGTTACCTCATCAAAAGGTCCTACTTACAATGGGTTCACGCCTAAAGGAATGGATTACATTTAAGAACTTAATATTTTTCTGGGAAACATACAGCTCTATACCACCACACTCCACCCTCTGGACCCCCAAAAGTCATGTTCTTCCTACATACAAAATACATTCATTTCATGAAAACATCCCAAAATGCTTAAGTCATTTTAATAACAATACTAAGTAAAAAGTCACGTCAAAATTGATTATGAGGGGAGCGGATGTAGCTTAAATGGTTGAGTACCTGCTTCCCAAGTATGAGGGCCTGGGTTTGATTCCTGGTAATTCCTAAAAACAGAAAAACGAAAAACCCAACTCTCATTGGGGAGCAGATGTAGCTCCAGTGGTTGAGTGCCTGCTTCCCGTGTATGAGGTCCTGGGTTCAAATCCCGGTGCTTCCTAAAAACACAAACAAAAAAAACAACTCTCATTGGGGAGCAGATGTAGCTCCAGTGGTTGAGTGCCTGCTTCCCATGTACAGGGTCCTGGGTTCAATCCCTGGTACCTCCTAAAAAAAAAAAAAATCAATTATAAGTGTCCCTTATGTCTGTGGATCTGTGATCTAGAGAACATGTTACCATGTTATCTGCTTTCAGTATACAAAGGAGGGACAGGCATAGGATAAACATTCCCATTCCCACATGGAGAAATTGGAAGGAAACAGTGGCCGTGGGTCCCGCACAATTTTGAAATCCAGCAGAGCAAACTCCGTTAGATATCAAGGTCTGAGCATCATGTATGGATTGATGTTTTGTCCTTTGGGCCTGATGGAGTGGCAGTTCTACCCCTTCCAAATGTTTGCACAGTGGCCATGCTCTCCCCAAACACTGGGGTAAAGGGTCCATCCTCTCCGAGCATTGGAGTGGCAGCACTCTCCCTGAACAATGGGGTGGAAGGCCACCCCCCCAAACACCGGGGTGGACCCGCCCTTTCCGCATTCACAGATGGGCCCACTCTCTTGGCCCAGAAGATCTCTTCATTCCAGACCTTGGCTTCCATCGCTGTGCCCTTGAAGTCATTCTTCCTTTAATCTGTCCCTTCTCTGGCCCTTTTAGTTCAGGCTGGCAGTGGTTCCACTCATACAAATCTCACAAAAATCTTGTCGACTTTGCATGTAATTCACAGGGGTCCAGCAGAAAAAAAGGACTTTCCACAGATCCTTCCTGCATAACTGAATTTCCAATCCTAACTTTCACAGAAATTGCTGACTGGTTCCATTTTCAGTGAAACCCTCGCATGGAGCCCTTTTCTTGTTAGGCTCAGAATTTTCCAAACCATCAATTTCTGATTTCTTTGGGTTCACAAGTCCAGTTCTCAGTGTATCCCTTTCCTCTTGCCTTTTACTGTAAGCTGTAAGGAGAAACCAGGTTGCACTTTCCACATTTAGCCTGGAAATCTCCTCAGCGAAATATCCAAGTTCATTGCTTTCAATTTCTGCCTTCCAAGTGACATCAGAACTCAATTTCACCAATTTCTCTGCCACTTTAAAATAAGGATTGCCTTTCCTCCAGTTTCCAATAAAACATTCATCATTTTCATCAGTACCTCATCAGAAGCACCTTTGGCATCCATATTTCAACCAACAGCCTCTTCAAAGCAAGCTAGACCTTTTCTATCTAGCACTACACAGTTCTTCCAGGCTCTTCCCAGTACTCAGTTCCAAAGCCATTTCCACGTTTTTGGTATTTCCAATAGCAGCACCCAACTCTCCTGGTACCAAAATCAGTTTCCTTGG
>JAQZBX010085126.1:0-13167 GCA_029593785.1 Cabassous unicinctus | reverse complement strand
GGGGCTTTTTCGGGACTTGGGGGTTGTCATGAGTGGCGTTGCGGCGAAAGATGTAGGCCATTTTGCATCAGCATATAACACGCCGAACTGTGTGGGAGAGAGGGTGGTCTATGATGTGAAATGTGGTCTATGCTTGGTGGCAGGGCCCCAGGATGTGTATATCCATTGCGGGTGTTGTGCCACACTGATGAAGGATGTTGGTGTGGGATGTTGTGGGAGATGTGGGAGGTGGAGAACATGGGAATCCCTGTAATTTCTGAGTAATAATTAGGTAATCTAAGCACCTTTTAAAAAATATATATACATATATATATAAGCATTTATGTAAGCAAATGCACATATATGCATATGTATTTATATATCATTTTACAGATATTGGTATGTATTGTGAAAGATTTTGATTTTTACCCACAAAAAAAATAAGAAAAAAAATCAGTAATGTTTCTGTACACTAGTATTGAACAATCTGAGGAAGAAATCATGAAAAAATTTCCATTTACAATAGCAATAAAAAACTCAAATACTTAGGAATCAATATAACCAAAGATGTACAGGACCTGAATTCAGAAACTACAAAACAATGCTAAAATAAACCAAAGATGACCTAAGCAAATGAAAAGACATTCTGTGTTCATGGATTCGAAGATTAAATATCATGAAGATGTCAATCATACCCAAAATGATTTCTATATTCAATGCAATGGGAATCAAAATAGCAAAAGCCTACTTCACAAAAATAGAAAAGGCAATGATCAAATTTATTTGGAAGAGAAAGTGTCCCCAAATAGCCAAAAACTTTCAAAAAATGAGGAGTGAGGTGGGAAGACTTTCACTGCCTGACCTTGCAATATATTTCAAAGCTCCAGTGGTCAAAGCAGCATGATATTGGCAAAAAGATAAACACATTGATCAGTGAAAAAGAAATGATAGTCAAGAAATAAATCCTCACCTCTATGGTCAACTTGTTTTTGACAAAAGTACCAAATCCAAGTTAACAGGACAAAACAGTCTCTTCAACATATGGCACTGGGAACACTAGATATCCATAAACAAAAGAATGAAAGATGACCCTTATCTCACTCCCAATACAAGAATCAACTCACAATAGAACAAATACCTAAATATAAAAACCAGGGCTATTAAACTACTAGAAGAAAACATAGGGAAACATTTTAAAGATCTTGTGATTGATGGTTGTTTCTTGGAGCTTACACCCAAAGCACAAGCAATAAAAGAAAAAATAATGGGAACTTCTCAAAATTAAGCACTTTTGCACATCAAAGGACTTTGTCAAAGAGTGAAAAGTCAGCTGACTCAATGGGAGAAAGTATTTAGAAATCACATATCCAATAAGTGTTTAATATCCATGATATAAAAAGAGATGTGACAACTCAATAATAAAAAGGGAAATGATCTGATTAAAAAATGGGGAAAAGAATTGCATAAACATTTGTCCAAAGGAGAAATACAAATGACATAAAACAGTTGAAAAAAATCTTCAACATAACTAGTGATTGGGGAAATGGAAATCAAAGCTACAATAAGGTATCATTTCACATCTATTAGAATGGTCACTACTAAAAACACAGACACTTACATAAGTTGGATGTGGAGAGATAGAAACACTTATTCATTTTGGTGGAAATGTAGAATGCAAAAGCCAGGTCAGCCAGGGTGAGACAGCAGCACCTAGGGCACCATCTGGCCCCTTTTCCTCCACCCCAGGCTGAAGCAGGAATACTGAAGCAAAGAGGCTTCCAGGTCTCAGGCGATCCTCTGACCCATCCCCTGGTGACCCCATCTAGAGCCAGGTATATGCATGAAAGAGAGACACAGGACACTATAGTATACCTCTATTTCATTTCTTAGTAATCCTTTTCTGGCTTTTACATTCTACAGAATAAATTTGGGTACCTCAAGCTTTCTCTCCTCCCAAAGGGATTCCAGCACTTGAATTGGCAAAATAAATCTTAGCTAGGAGGAAAAAAAAATATTCTGTCTTACCCTATGGCTGCAAGGAAACAGATTCTCTTCTGCCTGATAAAAGTGTCCTCATTGATGCCATTCCTAGCAATGGAGTCTTGTGAGTCACCTGGACTTCAAGGTGGTCATTAGATGCTGTGAATAAAACCTTCAGCCTCCAGCCCACTGTCATTCTCAATGGTCATCTAAACTACTAACTCAAAGCTCTGATAATAATATGTAAAGCAATCTTGCTTAGGAAAGTTAAATACTTATTTTGTCTTGTGCATGCACAGAGGTGAACCAAAACTATGACCATGCTGGATATATATTTTTTTAATTAAATTGAGTTCCAAGGTCTTTCTCATTAAAATGTATAAATGGTAATTTCTGGAAAGCTGCATAGATTTGTCTTCATGGAAAAGAACATTTGATTATGGAGGGGACCCTTGTATTCACTCAATGTGACTTTGATGCTCAACAGCCCTGGAGGAGTGGCCCTGCTGGTCAGGCCTTCAGTGGGCACAGAAGCTGAGAAGTGGGCACAGAAGTTGACAAGGAGTTTGACCTCCCCTAGGGAGCTTCCAGTCAATGTTTACTTTGATTTAATGCAAATTTGATTGTGTAACCCATGTGACAGGGTGACCCAGAAGTCAACAGTCAAAAGTGGACATGTAGAAAGGGCCTCTTGTTCTCAGGTCTGTTCATTGATATCTGTGTAGACACAATAAGTAGCTGGGAGCACACATTTATAAAGCCTTGTAGATTAACCCATGCCTTTGCTGACTTCTTCCCCATGGACCAATGGGAGAGGGTTCTGTCAGAATAAGCAGAAGGGGCCACACTGCCCACAACAAGAGACCTGAGACTTAGAGCTGTTGGAGGAAGAACAATCCCAGAAGACGTCAGGTCACTTCACTCCCTTCATTCCCCTTGCCCAACAGTCACTGCTGGGACACTTCTCTATGCCAGAAATGAAAGTAATACCTTCGCATGGGGAATAAAGCCAGTGGGGCCCTGCTGTCTCACCCAGCAGAGCCTGAGCAGTTGGAACCCTGGACTAGTGCACGATTAACTTGGCCAGCTGGGCTTTCTGGTTGGTCAAGGAGTCTCAGGGTAGAGGGAAGATTCCCTGTCAGAAACTGAGTGAGATATACTCTTGCCATATATGTAGGCCTCTGCTGGGTTACACTCACTGCATTCTAGGACAGTGGAAGTCCAAAGATGCAGTAAAAACTCATCCTCTGCCATATCAGATTGCAATAGATTTATTAAAAGTTTCTACATGATGTCTGCTCTCAGGAAAATTCCAGCTGTGTAAGTGAAAATCCTCAGATACCAATGACTTCTGCCATGTCCTGGACTAGCTTTGGGACCTGCCATTCCTGTCTTTGAGGGGAAAGCACAGTCATATTTGTGATTAATTTAACAAACCATGTCGATGGACAGCTGTGCCATGTCTCCAAGGGCCTGGGCTGTTGGGAGCCAGGGTTTGTGTTCTGCCCCTCACCTTTCCTGAAGAGGCTGCCATGGGTGTCTGGGTGACACCTGGAGCCCTGGGGAATTGGAGAATAACTGAGAAATGTCCGCAGCTGAAAACTCAGAATTGCCCCACAATTGATCTGGAGCTCCCCATTCTAGAGGAAGCCATAGGGTGATGTTCAAAATCCTTAACAAGGTTGAGGCTCAAAGCTGGGGCAAGGCCCTGGAGGCTCAGGAAAGAGCCAGGGGTTAACCCTTTAGGTCCAGATCATAGGGAAGCCCAGAAAAGGACTTCAGGTGAGCTCAGGCAGGAACTTTACCACCTGGACTGGAAGGGCTGCAGTGTTTAATTGGCAATACTAGTCTGTGGGTCATCAGACTTAGTGGCCACCTCTTTCCCACAACCCTGACATGTCACATATTTCAATTCTCCACAGCAGACAGGTTATGTCCCAGAACGTCTGGTCATAACCATAGTGCAAGAATTAGGACAATGTCTTAGGAGCTGTGAATTCTAAGGGCTTGGGGTCTTGTGTTTCTTTTAGGAAATGTCAGTAGCAATATGAGTGTGTAAACTGGAGAATTCTCCAGAGAGTGGACCTGAGAACCAAATGGCTGCAGCAGCATCTTGGCCAGTGAGGAAGAATGTAAGTATTCCTTCCATGGTAAGGAATAAGGAGAGTGATCCAGACATCAGAGCTCAGCATAAATCATCAGGGCCCAGTCAGAGGGGAGTGGCCTCCAAGGACCTCACAGAGAGGCTGGAGGCCTTTTGGGGAATTTCTGGGTTGAAAAAAATTGCTCAAGAATTGCAAGGATGCTAGAAATCCCAGTCCACAAGGAGGAGTAAAGCTTTTGAAATGAGGTCAGTTGTGGTTTTGGAAGCTGCATCACAAATATTCTCTCAGAAAAGGAATTCTGAGGTCAGAGACCAGGATACAAAAAGGATTCAAATCTAAGAGAAAGAATGGGTCATGGGACCACTAGAGGGGGATTGAGGATGCACAGTACTACCTTCTTTATGCCATTTGCTAACAATCTTCCTCTGGTCTTTTCCTTTACACATTGTAAGTTTTGATATTTTTATTCCCCCCCTCCCCCACTTACTGCTGATGCAATTCCAGGGTTCATCTTGAAAATTATGAGTTCTTAAATGGGGGTCATAGAAACCTCTGCCCCAGAAGCAGAACATATTCCTTCCTCCTTCAAAGCTGTAGAGAAGAAGCCATGAGCTAGATCAGGAAGTGTTCCTTGTTAATGTGATTTTTACAGACACACACATTTTAGAGGATGTTTCTATGCCCTGTGAAAACCTCTTCAAACTTAAATTCAAGGAGTTCTGATGGCCTGCCTCAGCTATGCTCTTCACTGGCATGTTGTAGGTGCTCCATAAGTATCTGGAAGATGAGAGGAAAAATCAAAATCGATTTTCCGGCCCCAGACCTCCCTGGGTCCTCATTGCACCTCAACTTGTATCTTGAGTACAATGTGCTGCCTTATTCTCTGCAGGTGACAGGTGGGTCTCTTCTTCCCACCAACACTATTCTCCTGCCAAGCAGAGGTACAGCCTAGTCCACACCCAAATAGAGCTGAGCAACCATGACTGAGGTTCCAGGAAGAATTCTGAGCCAGTTTCTCACCACACTTCATTGTCTTGACCATTCATTGTGGGGTGGGGACAGGCAGAGATGGGGCAAGAATGACCTTGAAGTGGTGGTAGTGGGGACAGATTCTCCCAAAAGCTCTCTCTGAGATCTCAGCCTCCCTTTCCTCCCCAGGGTGCCCTGGGAACCATCCACAACTCTCTTTGACACTTTTGTCCTTACAGTGGAAAGACCTTAGGATCGTCCCTTTAGTGGGAACTATCAGATGTGTGGGACAAAAGCTTTAGCTTTACCCTTCCTTAGTCAGAGACACCACTCCACATTCCCCACTGCTCAGTAAAGAACGAATTCCATGCCCCTTATAAGCTGGTAATCAAGGCCCTGCATGGCTGTTACCACAAGGATGATGCCATATAATGTTCTTCTCCCCAGATTAGAAACAGAATATTGTCTGCACAGACCTCCAGCCCATGATCAAAAGAGATGAAATGATGGCTTCAAGTCTGCAGATTAACATCTAGGCAGATGATCACCACCCTAGTACTCTCCTTCCCACCCTGCCAACCATGAGCTGGCTGTGAACATGATGGGCCAGCCAGGCTTCCAATCTTCTAGAAAACCAGCTCCTGCCCAGGGTCTGTCCACCCCTCATACTCCTTCCAACAGCCTAGCCCTTCCTATCTATGTCACACTGGGAGTGGGAGGTGCTGTAGGGCTGACCAGGAAGGTTCAGAATATTTGCCCAGCCTTCATTTCACTGCCTTGTGACCCCTATCTTACCTTTGGGTGTCTCCAGGTAAATGGCCAGAGTCTTCTGTGGTGGGGGTTGAACCAATTCCTGCAGCTTTATAAAAGGCTTTCACTTCCAGTTGTCCTGAAGTGAAAGCCTTGGGATGTTGGGAAACAAGAAAACATCTTTTCTTCCTAAGCATCTCTGCTCAATTGAGTTGGGTTGGGGGCTGTTTCTAGAATGTGGGTGCCTGGTTACCAGACTTCCAAGTTCTGTTGGGTTATTTCTCCAAGGATATGAGGTTAAATTCTTGGGGTCCCATAGCCTTGGATAAAACCTCTCCTAAACCTGATGCCTCTTCAGCCCCATCTTTCAAGTCATCAATTTAACTCTATGGTTACACAAACACTGTCCTCCTTGCAGTGCCTGGGAAAAGCCTGCAAAATTCAGGATCTCAGTATTGAGGAAGTAGGGTTGACTTCACCCCCATCTCTTTCTGTCATATCCATGAACCTGGACATGTTATTATGCCTCTTGGGCCTTCCTGGTCTCTTCACTTGAACCATAAGGATCATTCTAGCTTCCACATCCTAAGGTCTTAAGCAGATGTATATAGAATAATATCTATAGAACTCATGAGCTAATATGACAGAACACTAATACATGAACTTCAAAGATGGAAGAATTACATGAAGGTAGAGGAAGCATCAGGGAGTTCATCTCAAAACAGGGCTAGTTCTTGATGATAAGATTTTGGTAAAATAACTTATCTTCTTGGTTTCATATCCCAGTCCCCAACATATTGGCCCTGAAATTCAATGAAAATCAGTTATTGCCATCTGAATCAAAACCCTTCAATGGCTACTCATTATATTTAGAGTCAGATTAAGTGCCTCTTTTTAGTTTTTGTTGTGGAAAGTCTCCAAATAACTTCCAAGGATCTCTGCCTCCCTGTATACATTTTCTTGTCTAATGTCTTCCTCTTATGTGTGAACTGGACTTAGTGACTCTCTTCTTATCAATAGAATATGGCCAAAGTGATGATATATCATTTCCAATATTGATAAACAAAACCCCTATGATTTCTGTCCTGTTAGTTCTCTCTTCTACTCTCTCTCTCTCTATCTATATCTTTATCTCTAATTCTGAACATTTCTCTTATATCTCACTCTGGAAAAACATGCTATGATGTGCAAGAAACTGAGGGAAGGCCTAGATAACAGACATAAAGAATTCAAGACCTCAGTCCAAACTGAATCCTGCCAATAACATATGAGTGAGTTTGGAAGCAGACTGTTCCTAAGTCAGAACTCAGCTGGGACTACTCCTCAGACTTGGGAGAGATAACTGGAGCAAAACCACATAGCTTAACCTTGTCTGAATTCTTTGCAAATAACAGACTGTGCAATAACAGACATGTGTTACTGTAAGTCACTAAATTTTGGGGGTAGTGTAGACTCATTCTAATAAATAACTAATATAATCTACAAGGTCCCAGGATCTGTCTTTCCCCTCCTCCCTCCCTACCCACCTCTCCTCCAAAGCTCCCTCCGTCTACACTGCCTCCTTTCTAACCTCCTTTCAGGCCAAACTCAATTCAGCATCAGAGTCTTCATACTTGTGTCTTTTCCTGGCACACTGTTGACAAACCTGTCCAGAGCTGGCTCCTGGTACTCATTCTAGTTGCTGCATAAATTTCATCTTAGTGACTCCCTTCAGGCCCACCCACCTAGTGGCTCCCATGCCCCCTCTTGCAGCACCCTGCTTGATTTTCACTACGGCATTTGCTGTTTTATTTCACATGAATTGTTTACTAATTTCTTCCATCTCTACCTCCAGGCTCTGAACAAAAAGAAAAAGAAAAAATAAGCAGAGAGAAAATTCATCGCTTGTAGCATTGGGTTCAGGGTCTAACTCAGCACCTGGCACTGGGTGAGTGCTCCTGACATAGTTGCTACATAAATAAATGAGGTGATTTCAGATGAGCACTTCTACCAGACTCATACCAAGTAAGATTTTGTAAATTAATGCCAAATTCCTAACAACATTAAAAATCAGTAGTCTATTGGACAATAGAAGTTAAGATCAGCTACAGAATGGGAAAATATATTGACAATGGTATCACCTAGAAACTAATAGTATCCAAATAAAAATAATAATAAAAATTAAAAAGTAATAGTAATTAAAAGTAATAGTATCCAGAAGAGTTAGAAAATAAAATATCTACCGATCCAAAACCAAAAACAAAATGACCAACAAATATAGACAAAAGGAATATGAACAGAAATTTCACAGGTTAGTAACATCATATGGTAAGTAATTTTATAATTTTATAAACTACATCATAAACAATAAGTGAAATGCAAATAATGAATAAAATTACATGTATAAAAAACTCCATAAATCAAACTCTACGTATTGTGGCCACAATATGTAAAAATGGAGACAATCCTCCCTCGTCAGTGAGGGTGCTTTTTGTCTAATTATTTGGAGGACATGATGGTCTCTTGGATGACATTTGAAAATATCCCAAAGCAGTGATCTAGCACTTCCATTCTTCACACTTTCTTCATATCAATATGAGTGTGTCCCCCAAAATATACACAATACTAACTAATGGAAGAGAAATGTTGGAAAGAACACAAATGTCAACCAAAAGGAGAAGGATTAAAAAAGGAATCCACATATAATACAAATCAGTAGTAAAGAGCAGCAAAACTGAATGAATTAGGCTATAGCATATTTGTTCAAATGGAGACTTTCAAGGAATTATTTGAATCAAAAGGCAAGGTGCAGAAAGATACAGACAGTGTATTGACATATGCACACATTTTGTGAACTTGCATAAAATCTATATTGCTAAAATACAGGTTGATACTGAAATTTTGTAAATAATTGGAAATGGTAAAAAGACCAAGGGTGATTGTTTCACTTGATTTGATTAGATAGAGTGTCCAATAACATGAGGTTTGATCACCATAAATGGCTGCCTGGTAAGGAAGTATCCTTCTCATACCCTTCTTCACTGATCCTGGAAGGTGCATTGCTTCCAGCATTTGTCCAACATTCAGCAACCTGATATCTGATGGTAGACAGCATTATCACAGGTGGACTGCTCATTGGTTTCCATTTTGGACCTCAGTTTATCTCTCAGAAAAATAGTACAGTGGGAGAAATGTGTAACAATGTGGCTTTAGGTGTTGGATTAAGGAGTCTTTATAATAATATTTATTTGGACATTGATGCAAAAATATGTGATTCTAAATGCTAAGTAATACATGAAGACTCAAATTTCCAAGGAAATCTATCTCAGTAAATTTAGGTGAGACTGTAAATGAGAAGTGATGGAAAACTGGCTTGTGCCAAATGTATTTAAGGAATAAATAATTGATTTGTTCATCCTCAGTTTAAATATATTTTTATCACATTGATTAGAAACCAATGAAAAAGTGGAGTGCTGAGGATAAAGTATTAATTTTAACACTGTATACCTCCTCCTGTGAAGTTCACAACCTAACGGCAGAGAAAATAATTTTTCTATCTTAATTGGTTATTGGTAAATGCCTTCTCTCATGCCAAATGTGGCAATTGAATTTTGAAGAGAAAAACATACTTTAGGGTTTCAACGTTGTTTGCCACAAGATTAGAAGTAGCTTCTGAGAGTCTTCTATTCCTTGTAACTTTTAAGAAACATTGACTTTCTTTTTCCTAATACTGTCTATTGAGCTAGACCTTTACAGCATCTGCAAAAGCAGACACTCAAGGGTGCTAATCTAAATTCACTATAAGTTGCATATCTTCATTAACCCAGGATCCTATTCAAAGGGATAAAAATCATGGCAGAAGAGGGTCAATGTCTCAGAAATGACCATCACTTTGTGAGAAGAACAGAATGGAGGTGGGATTAACTCCTCATCCCACTGAGAAAGAAGTTGCATAAAGGACTTTTTCTGTATCTATGTGTATTACTCAGGCAAAAGGAGTGCTGATGCAAAGTACTAGAAATCTATTGGCTTTTATAAAAAGTTTTTATTGGGGGTAGAAGCTTACAATTCAAGGCCCTAAAGAGTCCCACTCAAGGTATTATAAGTGGTCCATTCTCACCCAAAGTCATTTGTGTCAGCAAGGGTTCAGCCTTCCTTCTTCCTCTTAAGGTTCTGTGGTCCCAGCTCCTTCCAATCTCAGCTGTAGGCTGGCATAAGACTAATCTGTCTTCCCAGGGCTCATTTCTTTCTGGGCCCAGCCACTCTGTTCTCTTCACAAAGTCAGCTGTAAACTATCATGCTCAAATCTGTTCCCAGGCTGCAAGATCCTGTGTATCATCTCTGAGTAAGAGTCTGTTTTATCAGTCCACCAAGGGGGTTGTGATTCAACACTGAGTTGCACATGGTTGAATTAAATCCCTGATCTTAACATAATTTAATCAAAGAAATATCAGCTGAATCTAATACAATCAAAGGGTATAGCACCCAGAGGAACAGACCAGTTTACAAATATAATCTATATCTCTACTTGGAATTCATAAATTTTATAAAACTGCCACACTACATGAAATATATTTTTATTTTCTTATGTTTTGGGAAATCCAAAAATTAATACCTGAGGATGTTGTACATGAAGCCCTATGGAGATTAGGCAGAAGGCAAGTCTGTTGGTGTATTACACTCAACTTCAGTTCTGCAGACTCCATAAACCCAGACCATGAAAATATAACAGAAGCAACCAGTGTGGCAGGGGGCTTCCCAACCAGAGGAGGAGGATGCCATTGTAAGTGGAGGCTTGGCCCTCTCAGGAACGGGGTTTCTGCATGGACAACAGAGAGTGGATTTGAACATGGAAAGATCTCTGCCTGTAACCCACAGTTCTCTGCCTATCCAAGACTGGCCTGGTTTATGACCTCACCAGGCAGATGTGATGATTCAGAGCCTCTGAGGGGCAAATTGACTCCCTATTGTCCTGTTCATCCAGGTGATTGTCCCATAATGAAGCTGCCCATTATCCCCCCAATAGGCCAAACCTCTGCCCTGTTTCCTTATCACTGTCACACCTGTTTCTCTCCCAAGCTTAACATTGCCCTACTTAGAAACCAGCCAACCAAGGTAGAATAGCTGTGGTCAGTAGCTGACCACAAAAGTTAGCTAACCACAATAGGATTTTCCCATTCCTAGTATAGACTCAGTTTAGTAGTAGAATGAACTTCAATGAACTTTAGTTCATTGTAAGAGTAAATTATATGCCTCTCTGTGGTATTTAGATGCCATTTTCTCTACATGCATGATGTATGATGAAGCATTTAGCTTTTCCTGTTAAACATGTAATGCTATAGAGCATGAACACGATGCAGCCTCTTACATCTGTCTGTCTCCTTAACCCAACCCCTAAATCCTCCTCTAAACAAGGCAATGTATTGCCACTCTACATTTTGTTGGGGATGCAGATCTGAGACATCCAATCTCCTGTCCTTCACCAATTTAATAAATCTCTTTCCTTGTGCAACCAAAGTCAGTGTGGTAGTCAAGGTGTTCTATGAGATCCTACTGAGGTATGCGTAAGCATTACCTCTGGGATGTCCTCCTGACTCTCTTTGAAGTCTCTTAGCCACATAAACTCATTTCTCTTTACTCTTTCCCCCTTTTATTCAAGGTTTTTTTTTTTTTCCAATCATATTGCCAGTTGGCCCTTGTTATTGATCCCTCGTTGCTAGGGAGGCTCATCCCCAGGAGTCATGTCCCACGTTGGGGGGAAGGTAACGCATTCAAATGCTGAGTTTGGCTTAGAGAGAGGCAACATTTGAGCAACAAGGAGGCTCTCAAATGGCAACCCTTAGGCACCTCATAACAGTAGGCCAAGTTTCAGTTACATGAGCAAAGACTCATAAGGCTAGTCCTCAATAAACGGAACCCATCAGTGGGCCATCCTCTTTTGCCAGACACTTCCTCTGCACTCAGCGGACTGCTGCTGCTCCCTTGGAGAACGTGGCAGAATTCTCCAGGCTGGGAATTCAGATTCCCTCATTTATTGAATGATTGTCTGCCCTCTGTGCCCATGCCCCATCCCTAGATAATTTGAACAATTTTATATAGCTTTCATGTATATTCAGATAAACTTACTCCCCTGAATCCCACATCCCAGACACCCCGCACCAATGAACTTATACAGCCCCCACTGTAACCCCTCTGTGATCCAAACCTTCCCTGAACATGAAGACCATATAATAACGAAATACAATTAATATGAAAAAGATATAATAATGTTAAGGTTAAATGCAAGAGATAAGTACAAGGAAGCTCAGAAGAAAAAAAAGAAAAAAAGGAAGCTAAACTAAAAACAAAATATAATTAGTGGGTTGGGACATTCAAAATATTAGGGAAAAAAATTTATTTTTTATTTTTTATTCTTTTTGTGTTTTATCACTGCATTATCGGATGACCAGTGTACCATGACACCTTGCCCCTCTCGTTCCCCAGTGTCTCCCATATTTTCGTTTAATTTTCAAAGAAGTTTTAAGTCACAGCAGAGTCACACACGGAATACTAAAGACTCCCACATACCCAACCTCCCTACACCTTCCCCTCCCCATATTAAAACCTTTTTTTGTTGTTGTTTTTTTTATAATGGATATTAGCATTGTTATGACAGTTATGCAGATAGTAAAGTATAGCAACTAAGCATTGTTGATGGTTTACAGTATATTTACGATTTAGACTGTACAGTTTAATAATTTTTGATGATATTTATCATGTCCTGTGTCCATTACTGTGAGGCAATGAGAAACATCACCCATGACTACTAAATACCCCATTGGATCTTAACTGTTCCTTCCACCCCATCCCCCTGTGGCATATGACACTCCGCAGTCTTGACTCATGGAATGTCAAGATTCATAGTTACATGCCCTTTCTAATCTACCCATCTGTCAACCCTGCACCACCAAACCCAGTAATATCACTTCCCATCTGTCCTATCCTTCAATATGCAACTATACTATATCCCTTTACCATAGATTATGTCCATATGGGTGATGGTTCACTGCCTACTTTTCTCTTTCTCTCCCTTGTTAACCTGTCTTTCAGACAATGGTTCTTGGAGAATGCTCTCTTTCCTCAGTTCAAATCAGTGAGGTCATATACTGTTCATCCTTCAATGCCTGGCTTGCTTCACTCAACATAAGGTCTTCAAGATTCATGCATGTTATTCCGTGTGTTAGCACTTTATTCCTTCTTACAGCTGAGTAATATTCCATTGTATGTATGTGCCACATTTTGCTTATCCATTCATCTGTTGATGGGCACCGGGGCTGATTCCAACTTTTGGCAATGGTGAACAATGCTGCTATGAACATTGGTGTGCATATATCTGTTCGTGTCTTTGCTTTCAGTTCTTCTGGGT
>JAQZBX010085125.1:0-13172 GCA_029593785.1 Cabassous unicinctus | reverse complement strand
AAAATTTTTGGAGATTTGTGTCTTAAGGAACAGAGTTTGGGAGATCCCAGTCTAATCCCTGGGTTTCAATAATGGTTGGCTATATTATTCCAATAAAGGTCCACTAAAAACGACTAAGGTAAGAGGGAGGGGGAGAACAAGGTAATAAAGAACAGGAATTACCAGGCAAAAACTAAGGAGAAAATAGGAACCAGAGAGCTTAGCGGAGTAAGGAAGCTGCTTTTCCCCTAAGGGTAAAATGACCTCTCTTTTTGGTAACTGTGCTTGGTGAGGATGACAGCCATGGATGGGATTGGGAATCTAATAGGAGACACACAGGAAGCAGGGCCCCCCTTATGGTAAGCCTGAATCAGAAGTAAACCAGCTGCACAATCCTTGAGTGGTCCATCCATGAACCTTATTAAAGGTATAGAGCAGGGGAGCTCCTGTCTCCTCGCAGAAGCCAATGCAAATCATCTCTGGAGGAAGACACTTACATCCCAGGCTTCCAACTGTTCCCACAAGTACATTTTCAGTTAAGTGACCAGTCACCAGCCCATCCTTGGCTGAGGTGCTCCTTGTAACTGGCCTAAACTTTCCTAATTAGCTTTTCACAGGTGGTCCTGACCCTAGCTTCCCCCTGTAAGATAATTGAGGCTCTCTACTCTGAGTTCCCATAGTGTTTCATGTACCGTATCTATCATTGCATTTTGTTAAATAACAAGCTGGCTCAAGCAGAAGACTGTGAGGTTCTCAAAGGTAGAGACCATGCCTGCCGCAACTTGGTGTTCCCAGCACTTAGCGCTGGGTACAAGGCATGTTCTCAAAAAGTGTTTATCAAATGAATGAATAAACATTTCCTGAAGGTGTGGGAAAGGAGGGAGGAAAGTTCCAGTGTGTGTATAAGGCAGGTAGCTCATGAGATATAAGACCCAGCAACGACTCTGTCCTGACTTTCCAGATGATCTTGGTTTATCCCCAGGCCATGGATCCCCACTTAGTAGACCATGGGGATAATGCAAATGCAGGCCTTTAGGAGGAAAGAGAGAGAAAGTTTGCCTTGGTAGTAACTGAAGATCTTTTGTAGCATGAGCAGAGGGTTCTAAGAATCAAGGGGGTCAAGAAACAGAAGATGAGGAGAAAAGAATATAGAGTAGGGAGGGACCTAAAGGGTAGTAGCTATAGTGAAAATGAGAATGGGATCTGTGTACAAAGCACACTCTTGGGTCCTGCACCACCACCTACTTGTGCCATCTGGCTCAAGTCGCTTAACCTCTCTGATCTCAGTTTCCTCCCTGCTACATTGGAATAACGATATCCATATTTCCATTAGTATTGCATATAGTGATTTTGTTAAATGAGATAATGGATATGAACTTGCTTTGAAATTCTAAAATAGCATGTAAACTGGACTTCATAGTGCAGTTTTGGGTTATAACATATTGGTAGTATTTAAAAGGATACCTGGAGAGCCAAGGGAGCCCAGAGTGAAAAGAGGTTGAAGACAAAGACTCTCTCTTTGATAGGAAGCAGTTTCTCAATGTCATGGAGGAAATGAAGCCTCCCCTGTATGAGAATTCAAGTTCTAGTAGAGGGGAAAATACAGGTTAAGATCTAAGGCTTGGAAGTAAGGCATGTTCAAATCAAAGCTACTGCTGGTGTGACTTTGGGAAGGTTATTTAACCTTGAGAAGGCCCACTATCCTCAGCTAAAAAGTGACAATAAAAATCTGAACCTGCATCTGGAGTTATAAGTGAGGATTAAATGAGAGTCAATCCTTCTTCTAGTAAATGTGGATTGGCTATTTTTTATGTGGCAGATACTGTTCTTGGCCCTGGAGCTACAGTGGTGAATAAGATAAGCAAGGCCCCTGCTTTCAGGGCACCTCCATCCTGGTGGGGAAGACAAAACAATGCACAAATCAATATGTAATACAGTATTAGTCGGTGAAAAGTCATATGAAGAAAAATAAAGCAGGGTGGGGGAGGGGGGAGCAGGGCACTCTGAGTTAGGGTGTGTGGAGGCGTGGCCTATGGGGTACTTAGCACTCCAACAGGCTCGATGAGCAGTATTTAGCTTGACGTTTTTCTCTCTGAGAAGTCCACAGAAGCTAGGCCCATGAGAGTTCCCGGAGATGTCCTGGGAGTCAAACAAAGCAGGAAGTTCCCATAGGATAGACACATAAATGGGGTAGATTCTTTTAGTTAAAAAGAATGTGTTGAATGCCAACCTGTGCTAGGCTCTGGGGACATCCAAGCCAATGGGTCCTTGCTCCAGCTCACACAGAGCACCCAGTCTAGTAGACTAGGTGAGCTTAATGCTCCCAGAGGAGCATCATGTCAGCTGGCCACGAGGGCTGGCCACGAGAGCTGGCCACGAGGCCTGGCCACGAGGATCTCTGAGAGCATTACTCACTGCCTGTCTTTCACAGCCTTCTGCTGCTGTACATACTTTGCCATCTCCTTTCTCCCCACCGTGCCCAGCCTACCCAAACACCCATCTGTCTCACACAGCAGACTTGCTAATTGGGACATCAGCAACCCATTAACTGGGTGGAGCTGCTTACATCAATGGCAAAGAATGACATCTGATTATGACATTTTGCCTGGCCAGCTGCTATCTGAAAACCCAGTGTAGATCGCCTCTTCTTGTCAAGCACTGACTCAGAGAGGAGCTTTTATCTGGGTGCCCCACTCCCTGAGTCCCTTTAAGGGATGCTTCTGGTTATCCATCAAACCACTACCCTGTTTCCATTTTCTCAGAAAGGTAATCTTTCTGAACTTTGAGGAGAAATCGAAGGTTTGGAAGTACAGACTGATAGAGTTAGAAAAGGCCCTTAGTGATTGTCTCACCCAACTTCTGCATTTTACAGAAAAGGAAACTGAAGCCCAAGGAGGTGAAGTGGTTTACCCAATGTTTTAAATGGAATCTGTGGCAAAGCTGGGATAAGAACAGAGGTGGAAATAGCTGGGAGACAATGAACATCTGTAATGTCAGGTTACACATTTCTATAATTTTGTCCAAAATGAAAACCTTCTGTCATTGCATTTTATTATAGGAATATACAATTACAAACCATGGGAAACTCTTAATACTTTTCCTCTAGTACAGTTGTCACTCTCTTACTCTCTAAGTCGTCTTTCATATCCACTCCCGTGGCCCTTTCAACCAGGCACAGGAAAATGGCTTCACATGTTGTGTACCTAATATGTGCTAGGTACTGTTTTAGGCAGTTTCATGAGACACCATTCATTCCTCTGAGTGGAGAGATCATGTAATTTGGCTGAAGTCATAGGGCCAATGAATGGATGTGTTTGACTCAGAAGTCCAGATCTTGCCACAGCACTGGATGTTGTTCCCACTACACCTGCCCGGGTAGTTCAGATCAGTCATTTCCTTGCTCAGATAAGAAATATATCACATGTATAGTGACTAACCCAGTGACCGGCACGTGATAGGTCCTCAAGAAATAAAGGGCATTTCCCTCTTCCATTCCCCTTTCATATCAAGCATAAATGGATTTGAATCATTTTTCTTATGCATATTTAATAATATTGGGTATGCAGTCATATATAATATATAATACATGTGTACGATATAAAAATTTACATGTATATGACTATATTTTTATTAATTAATTTTGACAAATATTATGGAGTCTACTTGTATATATTTGTCTTTCTTGACAGTAATTTTGGCAGAGGCATTTTCCTGAAAGAGAAAACATCATAAAAATTATCCACCAGGGAAGGGGGTTTAGAATTCTACTCAGTAGACTTTTCTATCCAGAAAAATTGAGGGGAAGTAGATTCATATTAGGTCCCAGGATAACAGCATCTCAACCTGTCCAAGGGAGCTTTTCCCAGTTTCTCAGGGGTTTGGCTTCATTTTCTGGACTTCCCATTCTTTCTAAATAGTTCATAGTAATTCCTCCATAAATTTTGTAGAGGGACCAGGAGTCAGGAAATCTGGGCTATTTTACCTAGGAAATGGACATCAACATTTTTTAAGTTATGAAAACATGGCATAGTAGAACTTTTTATTAACCTAAAAATGTTTTGAAACTGTCAACAGTCTGAAGGCCACATTTCTTATCTATCAGATTTAGAAATAATAAGAGAGTAAGCATCGTTCAGTGTAAAGACTTCTGTACTAGAAACAAAGATCACCTAATGATGGCCCTTGAAGAAATCTTACTGATAGTACAATCCAAGCCATCATTTTCCAGATGCACAAACTAGACCCAGAGATGGGGGCTTAGATATGGCAGGACTAGGAGAGAATCAGGCAAATGAATGCTACTTGGCTCCTGGGATGCCAATGCCATCTTAGCAGGATCCACCAGGCCCCCCTGCCCTTTGCATCTCTTACTCTCTTCCTCCAGTCTCTTAGACTTATCAGTCTTCCTCTTCCCACAAAGCCCTGTGTATAGTCTTGCCTCTGCTGAAGAAGTCTTCCTTCACCGCTCTATAATTAACTCCTACTCAACCTTGGGCTCAAGCTGCACTTTCTCAGAGAAATCTTTTTAAATCTCTCTGACCAATTAAAATGTGCAAATTCGAGGCTGCCAGAGCACCTGGTATCCCTCCTTCACAGCTCAGGGAGTAGAGGCGTTTGCTTATTGGGCTATTTGATTGTTTATTCTCCCTCTCTGCTATAAGCACCTTACCAGTAGAGACAGTGCCTGGAGCAAAATAAATGTTCAATAATTATTTATTAGATGGATGAATGAAATCCAAACACAAGATCTGCTAATAGACAGCTCATGAGGGGTTCTCAAGTCCTGGTCTCAGGCTTCTCTGGAGTCTGGTAAGAAGGAGTCCCCACTGCCCAATGTTGGGAAGTTTATTGGGAGGTGCTCCTGGGAGCTTATCCTGGATGCCTTGAAAGCCTATATCCCATCAGCTGCTGATTCTCTTCACATCATCTTTTTCTACATATCCACCAGCATGTGGAGGCTCTTCCAAAGGCAGTAGGGGGTATAAAATGATATTTCAGGACTACTTATTCCTTCAAACTCAGGCCCCTACTTCATGGGAATCAGGGACTTTGATTTATTTGTTTTCAAAATGACATTAACTTTCTGGAATCTAGGAGGTGATTATAAAGGTGTGTTCATTGAGTAATATACTTATGATTTGTGTACTTTATATAAGTGTATTATATTTCAATATAAGACTTTTTTTACTTTATTTTGTACATTTAATAATTAAAAATATAAACAATTAAAAACTAAAAAGTAAACACAAATGAATAAATATATACATTTCTCAATTAAATGTTAATGTATATACATTTTTTTTTAATCAAACAGTATGTTACACAATATATTTGGTTCATAGTAAAGCATTCATACAGTATTTGTCCTTTTGTGTCTGGCTAGCTTCGCTCAACATAATGTCCTTCAGGTTCATCCATGTTGTCATTTGCTTTACGACTTCATTTCTTCCTACAGCTGCATAATATTCCATTGTGTGAATAGACCACAGTTTGTTTATCCATTCGTCTGTGGATGGACACCTGGGTTGTTTCCAGCTTTTGGCGATGATGAATAATGTTGCTATGAACATCGGTGTGCAGATGTCTGTTCGTGTCACTGTTCTCAGTTCTTCTGGGTATATACCCAGTACTGGTATTGCAAGGTCACATGGCAAGTCTATATTCAACTTCTTTAGGAACTGCCAAACAGTCCTCCATAGTGGTTGTACCATTCTGCATTCCCACCAACAGTGAAGAAGTGTTCCTATCTCTCCACATCCTCTCCAACACTTGTAGTTCTCTGTCTTTTTAATAGTGGCCATTCTGATAGATGTGAAATTATATCTCATTGTAGTTTTGAGTTGCATTTCCCTAATCATGAGTGATGTTGAGCATTTCTTCATGTGTTTTTTTGCCATTTGTATTTCTTCTTTGGAGAAATGTCTATTCAAGTCTTTCGCCCATTTTTTAATTGGGTCGTTTAATTTTTATCGTTGAGTTGTAACATCTCTTTATATATCCTGGATAGTAAACCCTTATCAGATATGTGATTTCCAAATATTTTTTCCTATTGCGTTGGCTGCCTTTTCACCCTTCTGACAAAGTCCTGTGGGGTGCAAAAGTGTTTAATTTTGAAGAGGTCCCATTTATCTATTTTTCCTTTTGTTGCACGTGCTTTGGGTATAAGGTCCAAGAAACCACCACCTACTACAAGGTCTTGAAGATGTTTCCCTACATTTTCTTCTAGTAGTTTTATGGTCCTGGCTTTTATATTTAGATCTTTGATCCATTTTGAGTTGATTCTTGTATAGGGGGTGAGATAAGGGTCTTCTTTCATTCTTTTGGTTATAGATATCCAGTTCTCCTAACACATTTGTTGAAGAGACTGTTTTTTCCCATTAGCATGGGCTTGGTAGGTTTTCAATATAAGACTTTTAAAAGTTAAAAAATATTTTAATAGCAACTTATATAATAACAAGAAAGAGAGAGAGAAATTCAGAATATGTATCAAAAAGGGCAATAGGGGAATGATTAAATAAATAAATAAATCATGGACTAGCCTTGTTCAATATTCACTTATTAAATGAAACAAACTTAGATAATAAGAAGGAAAAATCTCTCAGATCTGTAATTGGTTGAGATTCATGGATACATAATGTTTGATCCCTGCCTTTCCTCTCAGTGATACTGCCTCCTAAAGAGATTATATTTTTGCCTTCTAAGATTTATAATCCCTTTCTCCTCCATGCCAAAAAGAATCAGTAGCATGGGCTAGAGAGAATATTAGAACATCTGCAGAAAAAAAGAAGTTTTGTCCTTGGGTCAAGTTCCTCTGCATCCAAGAATCCTAAGATTGGATGCAGTATTGCAGTATAGAGAAAAAAATAAATAAAAGGAGCCAGAAAGTCTAACAAAGATAGATCCAACAATCATGCTCCTGGGTATTTACCCAAATGAACTGAAAATTTACATCTGCACAAACACCAGCTCATGAATATTTATAGCAGCTTTATCAATAATTGACAGAACTGGAAGCAACCAAGATATCATTCAAGAGGTGACTAGATAAACTGTGTGACAGTTTGAAGCTTTTTGCAGATCCCAGAAAAGATCATGTTCTTAAAGCTAATCCATTCCTGTGGGTGTGGGACCCTCTGATTGAATTGGATTCATTTTGGGGGCCTTTCACTGGATTATTTCAGTGAGGTGTGACCCAGGGTGGGTCTTAGACCTCTTGCTGAAAGTTCTTTATAAATGGGAAAAACATGCAAAGACTGATAGAAAAAAAGGGCAGAGGCAGGGAAACCCCAAGAGGCTGAGAGAGAGGTCTCAGAAACTGGAGGCTGGAATCAGCAGAACACAGAGGCATGGAAAGAGGCCCCCAAGAGGCTGAGAAAGAAGCCTGGAGGACAAGGGAGATACAAGCCATATCCCTGATCACCTACAGCTGAGCTTGAGGAGAAAGTAAGCTTGCAGGAGTCCAGAGGCCCAGTCCAGCAGAACCGCCATTGTGTCTTGCCACATGGCAGGAGTGCAGGGATAACCAGCAGCCCACCTTCAGTGAGACAGCCTCTCTGATGATGCCTTGATTTGGACATTTATACAGTCTTAGAACTGTAAGCTTTTAATAATAAATTCCTACTATAAAATACAACCCATTTCTAGTATATTGTTCCCAGTAGCTTTTAGCAAACTAAAATACTGTGGTACATCATACAATGGAATACTATTTAGAGATTAAAAAAATGAGATGTCAAGTCAGGAAAATACGTGGAAGAACCTTAAATGCCAAGTGAAAGAATCCGGCCTGAAAAGGCTACAGACAGTATGATTCCAACTATATGACTTTCCAGAAAAGGCAAACTACAGAGAAAGTAAAAAGATCAGTTGTTGCCAGGAATTTGGGGGAAGGGAGAGGGGAATGAATAGTTGGAACACAGGACATTTTTAGGGTAGTGATGCTACTGCTATGTATGATATTATAATGGTGAATTCATACCATTATGCATTTGCCAAAAACCCATAGAACTTAGTTAATAATAATTTGTCAATATGTCAATTGTAACAAATTACTGCCCTCTTGCAAGATGTTAGTAACAGGGGAAACTATACGTGGGGCAGAAAGAGAGTATATGGGAACTCTGTATTTTCTTCTCAATTTTTCTGTAAGCCTAAAACTTCTCTACAAAATAAAGTCTATTATATATATATATATATATATAGAACCAGAGAGACTCAATCCATCTACAGAATCAGAACCAGACTTAAGATCAGGGTAGGAGAGAAAAAAAGAGAAAAAGATAAAAGAATTCATAATTTCTGGATGTTTCGGAGCATTTGGGGGTTTAGTAGAAGCTCCTGAGTGGTGGTGGGAACTGAGAGAAAAGCAGTGAGAGAACTGAGGAGGAGAGAAGATGGGATTTTGAGAAGTATATTATGGATTATGGAGTGGGTTCCCTCTAGTATTTTTAATGTGCCTCTGCTGAATTGAGCTGTTTGGATGCTGCTTTCTGGAGAGCACAGTACCACAAGGGACTCTGGGAATTACTTCGCTCTGTGTGGTTATGTGTAAGCAATACCTAGACAAAGGTCTAGATGGACGCAATCCAAACTGAGCATGGTCACACCTGGCTTTGGAGGTTGAAGGATAACTTTTAATTCTCACTCAGAAGCTTCTGAATTATTAAAAATTTCACAGAACTTGTGCTACTTAGATAATTTTAAAATAATAAATATAAAAAAGCATCCATGCTCATGTCAACTGCAGAATAAGCAGCACTCCAGCCTCCTGAAATGCAGGTGCCACTCACTGGTACAGGAGGATAGCAGGGTCCTGGGCAGGGCTGGGCTTTACAGGGTTTGGGGCAGGCTTTGTGGAGACACGGGTGTCTTAGATGGTCAAAGGCAGCAGAGTAGTCAAGATGACTCTGCTAGCATCCCAGGGTGAATCAACAAAAATTGCTCAGTAACAAATACGACAGTCTCTGCTCTTCATTCATTCATTCACTCATTCATTTATGCATTCACCAAACATACTGCATGCCTCCTAAGAAACCAGGTCTTGTGGGATTGTTTTGACTAATCGTTATCCCTCTACTTATATTTGTGTGCCTTTATAGCCTCTAATTTAGAAAACCCAACCCAAACACTCCAGAGTTAGTAAACAGTGAAGGAATTGCTAATGAGGGAGGGTGACGCACCGTGAGACCCAGATGCTTCTCCCATGACATTTGTCTTCCTCTTAGAGACTCTTCTCATTTACTACCCCTGCTGCTCTCCAAGGCTGATAGAGGAAATATCTCTCTACTTCAGGGGAATCCTAACTCTTTTGTCAGGCTTTTACCCTATGACCTCAAGAAGGAAAACAGGTCAGATGATAAAACATAAGCCATAAAGTCCAGAATGTTTTCAAGTCACTCATATAGCAGCAAAGATGCCAGCCAGTGATGATTTTGAGCAGAGCTGATTTCATGATCCCTCCAGCATCCAGCAAGATGAACTCTGAGTTTACATACAACAATCATGCTACCATGGGGTCCTACCAGAAAAAGGCAACCCTGAACCCCAAAATCTCCAGCCTCAGATCATGCTAACTTATATAAGGAAGTTAATTCACAGCATTCTAGAAGACGTGGGCATCCCAGGCTGGGATTTCATGAGTTAGGGCTGCTTGCTCATATATATTCAGACCTTTTGTCTGGTTGAGAAGCAAGGGTAAGAGAGGCAAGCAGAAGAGTATCTGATAGAGAAGAATAAATACACAGACAGGCAGTCATTGTGAATTGCATTCAGAGCTTTATTCTTGCCAAAGTTGAGGGGCTGCACTAACTATGGCAGGCTGCCTTGATAAAGAAGCAAAGTTCAGAAGGGAAGCAAAGAGATTCCATGTTCCTGGGAATAACAAGGAGGGAGCTCAGGGGCTAGTGAGTGTTCCAGAAAGGAATAGCTGGGAAACAGCAGGGCAGTGAGCAATGAATTCTGGAGTGGGGCTGTCCTTTTGTATTTAACAGCAGCAGTCATCCTCATGGGCACAGCATGCAGGGCCTCGGGACCTCATGGGGATAATTCCCAAACAGCAACACCCAGAATCACAGCACCCTGAGTCGCAGCACCCGGAGCCACAGCACCCGGAGCCACAGCACCCGGAATCCTCACAACAGCCAGATGATCCCGTGTTGCAGTTCTGGGGCCTTTGAACCCAACGCCTCAGGGGGCTCACCCCGAAGGTACGGGGTGCCAGGCAGCAGTAGCTGGTGGAACAGGGAGCAGAGCATGGGTCAGCAACACAATACTGGGGTGCTGAGCTCTGGACGTAGTAGGTCTGAGTCTGGCACGGAGCTGGGCATTTCAAATAGGTTTGGGTCGGGCATGGAGCTGGGTATTTCACATAGGTCGTCTGACACGGAGCTGGGTATTTCACGTAGGTCGTCTGACATGGAACTGGGCATTTCACGTAAGTTGTCTGGCATGGAGCTGGGCATTTCACATAGGTTTGGGTCTGGCACGGAGCTGGGCATTTCACATAGGTCTGAGTCGGGCATGGAGCTGGGCATTTCACGTAGGTCGTCTGGCACGGAACTGGGCATTTCACGTAGGTTGTCTGGCAGGGAGCTGGGCATTTCACAATGGTTTGAGTCAGGCCTGGAGCCGGACATTTCACACAGGTTTGAGTCTGGCATGGAGCGGGACCAGTCACGCAAACAGTTTTTGTCTGACATGGAGCTGGATATTCTACAGAAGTGCATTTGGTACTTTGCACTATCCCTGAGCCTTTCACGCAAGATGGAGGGAACTGTTGTTGCTTCTGCTGGTCACACATTTTTCTGTGGCTTTGCAAAATCTGAAAAGACAAGTTTCATCAGAACTGTGAAACTAGGAAGGTCTCCAGAGGAACCTGCAGCATCCCCTTTGGATAAAGCCTGGTCTGTGTGCAATGGCCTTCTGGAGAAGGTCACACGTACCCAGAGGCTGTACACCTGGCAGTTGGGATGAACTCAGAGCCAAGGGTTCTACCTCTGGGTCTCAGTTTCCACAGTGGAAAATGAAGGGCTTGTTAGAGTGATGTCTGTGTTTCTCTCCAACTCTGAGCCTCCTCTCTTCTTACCCATTCCAGTATTTGCATTGTGAATTATCCTTGGGAAAATTTGTTCCCCACCTGATTTCCTTGTGCCGCCAATTCTCTCAAGGGTAGATTTCCTCCTTTGCTAGGGAGGCTGGGCAAAAGGAAGGAGGAAAGCTACCCTTGAGAGAATTGGTGGCAAAAGGGAAGGCAAATTGATGTAAATAGAACCCCGATCCAAAGTGAGACTCATACTGAGCCTGACAAGGAACGAAGAACAAGGCCAAATTTAAACACGTTTGCACCATTTGCTTTTTTGGATTGTCTGGACCATCACTTCACTGCATTGGCACACAAATTCAAGAGAGGACTGCACAACCACACTCAGAGAGAGAAGGGGGAGATCTACTTCTCTGAAAATCCTCTCATGCAGAACTAATGGCTCAGTTCGAACCTCTTTATCTCCTCTTGCCTTCCAGATCTGTGCTTCCTACCAGCCTCCTTCCCATCCCAACTTCACCATATTCCATCCCAAGCATAGAGACTTAACTTACCCTCTTTGCTGGCAGGTGCAAGACTGGGAGAAGCCAGTGATCTGAGGAACTGGCAGTCGTGGACAACTTTTATAGGGCAGGAATGAGGCAATTTAATGGCATTTGAATGAAGCACCAGAGATCACGAGATCAAAGACTGGCATGGCATTGGCAAGATTCCTCCTCTGTATGCCTGGCTCTTCAGTCAGAGATAGGGCATGTCTCTGCTTGGTACTGAGTTTTTCCAAACACAAGATAAATGATTCCTGTTGTCTTCTTCATGAGCTAAGACAAACTTCTTTTCCCTGAAGCTATGACTGATGCCTATGCGATTGGTCCCTAATGAGGCTGTTTCTAGGTCACTTGGGTCTTCAAGGACTTGTCCAAGATGTGGCTGGATTCTCCATTTTTCAGACACTATGCCAAAAACTACGTTGCTTCTTTCCAGCCTAAACCAGATTTTTTTTCTGAGGACTTCCACAGTGACTCCCACTGATCTGAGTTGTTAAGAAACAAAGAGTTTAGCTCCAATTGGCAGCAAAGCTTCCAAGAAATGGGTTGTTCTATGGACAAGCAGGTTATTCTGAGTTCATAGGAGAAACTGAGTGGGTGCCTAATGACCCAGACCCAGGCTTTATGTTTAGGCTGGCTCCCCTCAGCTGTCTCATGCCTTTTCACCTCCCCATACTCATCACCTATCAGTCTTAGGTTCCCAAGAGCTCAGCAGAGGGGAACTCTAGCCAATTGAGCACTCTGTAATAACAATAATAGTAGAATCTAACATTTAATTGAGCCTTTTTTGTGTGCTAAACAGTTAATGAGATAGGTACTATTATAATCCCCATTTTACAGATGGATACAATTGAGGTTCTGAAAGATTAAGAAAATTACCCATCATGACAAAACAAATAAGCAGGGGAGTCAGAATTCAAACCCAGGTAGTCTGTTTTCACAGCCCATGATCGTCACCACTACGATACAGTGCCTTTTATTTCTGAATATAGCATTGTCCCTGAATCCCTGCCTCCTTCCCTTTCCCCAGTGCAGTAGATGGCAGAAGAGAAGCAGGAATCATATCTACTGAGCACTTTCTATGTGCTGAATATTGTCCTTGCCTCTTTACTTGTCTTAATTTCATTTAATCCTCACAATAGCCCTGCAAGATATGCTCTACTAGCCTCATTTTTACAGGACAGAAAACTGAGACCCAGAGACCAAACTATCTCACCAAGGTCATCTGTTGGTAGGTATTGGAGAATCATTTGAACCCAAGCTTTCCCAGTTCCAGAGCCCACTTTCTACTGAGCCATGTTAAAGTGCTGGGTTGCCCAATGTAGAAGATTGCCTAGAACCTGAGCCCAGCACTGTTTCCAAACAGCCACTCACTCCAGTCCAGGTCCTGCCATGGTCTCTGTTGCCTTTCAACTAAAAGATGATCCTGAAATTGTTCATAATGTATCCCTTAATTCCCCAAAACCCATAAGCCTTAGGGTTCCCCAAATTGCCTAAACAAAGAGAATGCAAATCCCCATGAGTTCAAAGTCACGTCACTCATTATTAGACCCCAAACCAGATCTTGCAAGATCTGTCCCAAAAATTTGGAGGAAGCAAGAAGGGCATGG